>VZTO01019079.1:0-23073 GCA_013400615.1 Syrrhaptes paradoxus | reverse complement strand
CCCCCATTTTTAAAAAGGGAAATAAGGAAGACCCAGGGAACTACAGGCCAGTCAGTCTCACCTCTGTGCCTGGCAAGATCATGGAGCAAATCCTCCTGAAAACTATGCTAAGGCACATGGAAAATAAGGAGGCGACTGGTGACAACCAACACAGCTTCACGAAGTGAAAAGTGTGCTGTGTTACAGCGTTGGTGGATAAGGGAAGAGCCACTGACATAATCTACCTGGACTTATGCAAAGCATTTCACACTGTCCCATACAACATTTTTTACTGAGGGTGGTGAGGCAGTGGCCCAGGGTGCCCAGAGAAGCTGCGGATGCCTCATCCCTGGAGGGGTTCAAGGCCAGGCTGGATGAGGCTTTGAGCAACCTGGGCTGGCGGAGGGTGCCCCTGCCCACAGCAGGGGGGTTGGAACCTGATGATCTCTAAAGGTCCCTTCCAACCCAAACCATTCTATGGTTCTTTGATTCTATGAAACTGTATTTGCACAACAGTGTGCATCTAGGAGTTGGCTGTGGGACAGGAGGCTCTCCAGGATCCCAATAAACTATTTGACAGTTCAGAAACTGAAAATTACAAATCTACAACAAATGCACAGTATGAACACAGAGACATTATTTTCCATCCTGCATTAGTGAAAAATTTGGTAATATTTTGAGGGCTTTGACATTTAACTACCCGACTCTGCACAACTGCTGCTAATAGGGGTTTTACCATGAACTTTGGTAGTGTCACAATTGCACAAGTTTTTCTTTTATTCCTTAGAAACCTTATAGCTGGGTATTTTCTTTCCTAAATTGGAATTCTATATTGCAGTCGATGAAACTTTTTTAACTTCAGTAAACACCACCAGGACTCGAATGTAGAATTCCTTCTTCAATCCTATTAACATTGGCCTTGAGCATGTATTATGGTAAGCAGTATATTACAAATTAACCTCTCTATTAAACGTTAAACCTGAATAAACTCACAGGAAATAAGGCCAGAAGGCGAGCAATTAAGCTGTTTGCAGAAAATAAGTGCAAGTCTTCCCCTCATATCCCACTAAAGCCTTTTGGAGAAACACAGCACACAGAACAGAGCACACACGCCCTAATCCCCTGTTCTGGAGAACTCATTAGGGAGCTAACATTCCTGCACTGAACCTTGGTTTTCCAACTTTAGGAATGATTTCCAATAAATTTCAGTTTCCTCATTTCTCTATTAATAAAATGCAAACAGGGATTGCCTAGCCAGACTATATAATATTATTCAAATGCATTCAACAAGCAAACAAACAAAACTTAAACAGGCATAGCAATGCCAAGAGATGAAATGCCACAAGCTACTTCGTCAACAAATCCCTACACAGATTCATCGCATTTTTTCAACTGTATTCACAAAGGTGTATTTTAAACTCAAAATCACTTGCAGAAATATTTTTCAGCTACATTTAGATATTTTTATAATGAACACCTTCATTTTTTAGTATGAGAAATAATTTCCTATTCTCTCATGTTGCTATACCTTTTACTAAGGGACTTTGAAAGAAATTGATAATAGAGTATTTGAAAGGGAGTTTGAAAATACTAAATGAGGTCTTAAAAGTGAAATAATTTCTTCTATTCCTTTACAAGTTAGAATTTAATTCATCCAATGGAAAATAAAGAAATTACAAAATTATAGAACTATTTTCTAATTGATAAATGTCTTCCCATTTTTAAATGCCACAGTGGGAAAAATAGAGGTTTTTTTTTTTTTTTAAGCTGTATCCTACCTTACTGGTTATTTACTTTGAAAAACTGAAAATTATCTCCCTCTTTTATGTTAACCATTTTTACACTGTTAAATACTTGAGTGAAGAAATGTACAGCACTTCAACTTAAAGATAAAATGAGACTGGAGGTTTGCATACTTAAAAACAACTTACATCAAAGTCAAGAAAAACTGAGAAGATTAAAAGAGCTTCCAAAACTCCAAAGCTGTAGCTGTGGAAAATACTGTTTGCACTGTGCCAGGAGCCTGACCTACTCTGCAATAATTATCATTGCTCTGTAAAGCTTGTTTTACAATTGGTTGAGTACAACATTGACTCACTGAACTAGAAAACAAATTATGTCAAAGAAATATTTAAGTTCTACAAACCAGATAAATGCAATCTGAATTTAATTTTGATGTCACTCTCAATAATGGCGTTACGATAAATACAAGAGCTCCCTGCCCATTTATTTAGTTAGGAAGATTTTCCACTGTGTCAGAATAATTTTATTAATGCTTGATTAGAAAAACTTGTAATTTCAGAGAGTAAACTGATTATTACCATAAGACAAGTATTGCATTTTCACAAGGTCCCTCCAAACACATGATTTTAGTGAAATCAATGCTGAAACACTGGATATGACAACCCAAAGGACTCTCAGTTTTATAAGGTGTTTAATTTATTACTAAGATAATGCTGAAATAACTTCCTCTTAAGTGAAGTATTTGGCATTATAAACACAACAATTAGAAGTAAGGAAGTTGTTTCAGAAATATTTACTTCAAGACACCTGCAACTTCCTAAGGAACACAGAGTCAAGAATATGGCTGTGGTATTATAGAAAGATTTGTAAACTTTTGAACTGAATTCATCACTGGAACCAGGGAAACCACCACAGTGGAGAATCAGCCTGCTTAAATGAAAACGAAAAATTTTAAAATGCCTGTTAATCCATAAAAATGAAGTTGTTGGCAGCTATGCTGAGAATAAACTAGAGCTAGTTAAATAAAAATCACAGAATCACCTGGTTTGGAAGGGACCTCTTGAGATTATCTAGTACAATCCCCTTCTCAAGCAGGACCAATTGTCTGGGACCGCATCTACTCAACTTTTAAATATCTCCACAGATGGAGACTCTACAACACCTCTGGACAACCCGCACCAGTATTTGACCACTCTCACAATAAAATGTGTTTTCTTGTTTTCAGATGGAATTTCCTCTTTTTAAATTTGTGCCCATTGCCTCTTGTCCTGTCACTGGCTACTGCTCAGGAGAATCTGGCTCCCTCTCATCAGGTATTTATACACACTGATAAGATCCTCCCTGAGGAGCCTTCTCTTCTCCAGGCTGAGGAGTCCCAGCTCTCTCAGCCTCTCTTTTTATGAAAAATGCTCCAGTACCTTTAATCCACATTGTGGTCCTGTGCCAGACCCACTTCAGTAAGTCCATGTCTTCCTTGAGGTAGTCTCACCAGTGTTCAGCAAAGAGGAAGGTTATCTTCCCTGACCTGCTGGCAGTGCTCTTCCAAATGCAGACCAGGATGTTGTCGGGCTTTTTTTTGCCACAAGGGTGCATTGCTGGCTCATGATCTGCTTGCTGTCCAGTAGGTTGTTCTCCACAAAGCTGCTTTGCAGTTTGTTTCCAGTGTATACCGATACCCGGGGCTATTCCTCCCTAGATGCAGGATTTTGCATTTCCCATTGCTGACCCTTCATGTGATTCCTCTTACCCCAATTCTCTGCTACGTTCTGCCCCATTGTCCAGGTTGTTAATGAAGATGCTGGACAGCACTGGCTTCAGTATTGAGGCCTGGGGTACACCACTAGTGATTTGTCTCCAACAGTACTTTGGGCCACTGATCACAACCCTCTGGGACTAGTTGTTCAGCTGGTTTTCAACTTACTGTCCACTTATCTCACCTGTACTTTGTCAGCTTGTCTACAAAGCTGATGAGATGAAGTTATGGGAGATAGCATCAAAGGCTTTGCTAAAGTTGAGATCAAGAACATCCTCTGCTCACCTCTCATCCATCAAGCTAGTCACCTCATAGCAGAAGGCAATGTAGGTGGTCAAGCATAACTTCCCCTTCACAAATCCAAGCAGACTATCCCAGTCACCTTCTTGTGTGTGTCCTTCATGTGTTTGGAAGTGATTTCCAGGAGAATTTCCTCTATCACATTCCCAGAGACTGAGGTGAGGCTGACTGGCCTGTAGTTCCCCAGATCTTCCTTCTTGAAGATGAAAGTGATATTTGCTCTCTTTTAGTCTTTAGGAACCTCTCCCAGTCACCATGACCTTACAAAGATAATCAAGAGTGGCCTTGCAATGACATCAACCAGCTCCTTCTGCCCTTGTGGATGCAACCCTTCAGGTCCCATGGACTCAGAGCTGTGTCCTCCATCTGACACTGCCTGGGTGCAAGAGACCAACAGCAGTTACTCCAGTAGCGCCTGGGTCCTACGCCTTGTGATCATCACCTTTAAGGATGTGTATGCTGGACAGAACTTTGCTGGCCTCTTCTTTGTGCCGTTCTGCATGAATGGCTATACAAACTGCTGCACATCTACTGTCTGCTACTGTTATTGCTGCACAAACTGCTGGATCGCCTGGCTGTTATACAGTCATCTCCCTGGCATGGGCTAAAAGGATGCTTGACCCCCCCCCCCCCAAATCAGGGGTCAGCTAGAACAAAGGCTGCAGGCAACCGTTAATCAGGAACAGCTGACGGAGTTTGTTAGAAGCTGCTAGAGCTGCCCATACCTTAGCATCACCTGGCAAACACAGGTACCCTCAGTTTCCTCAGAGGATTCCCAGAAGTCTCCAAATCCCAGAAAAAGTGCCCAGAAGTTCAAGAAGATACCAAGGCAATCTCAAAAGAAGTAGAAACTGCCGCATAAACTGCTGTGTATGTTAGCTGTGTGCCTGGCTCTCCTGTACACCAACCGAGGATGAAAAATGGCCATTTCTAGATTTCACAGTCTAGCTGCCTAATGAAGTTGCTTTGATGTTTCACATTAACAAAATTTTTGGAATTCAATGAAATATTATATTAAAAAATTAAATAATTTTCAGAAAAAATAGTGTTTATAAAAATGCATCAAGTTCAGGGAAAACGTCTGCTACAAAGATATTCAACTGAAATTAAGCACTGATTTCCAAAACTTTTGGAATTGTAATTTGAAAACAAAAAATTTAACTTCACTGCATTTAACACAGTAAAGGCAGAGTGTGAAAAACTTCATGCAGTCTGTAATTGTAAGTATTAGAAATTTTTAAGAAAGTATAGCCACATGACAAAAAGCGTCCCAAAAGGCCATTGAGATCCTGGGCTACATCAAGAGAAGCATGGCCAGCAGGTCGAGGGAGGTGATTCTCTCCCTCTACTCTGCTCTCCTGAGGCCACACCTGGAGCACTGCACCCAGCTCTGGGCCCCCCCCAACACAGGAAAGACATCAAGCTGTTGGAGTGGGTCCAGAGGAGGGCCACGAAGATGATCAGAGGCTGGAACACCTCCCCTATGAGGACAGGCTGAGAGAGTTGGGGTTGTTCAGCCTGGAGAAGAGAAGGCTCCGGGGGGACTTAATAGCAGCTTCCAGTACCTGAAGGGGCTACAGGAGAGATGGGGAGGGGCTTTTTACAAGGCCACATAGTGATAGGACAAGGGGTAACGGATTTAAACTGGAAGAGAAGAAGATTTAGACTAGATATGAGAAAGAAATTTTTCACTGTGAGGGTGGTGAGGCAGTTGCCCAGGGTGCCCAGAGAAGCTGTGGATGCCCCATCCCTGGAGGGGTTCAAGGCCAGGCTGGATGAGGCTTTGGGCAACCTGGGCTAGTGGAGGGTGTCCCTGCCCATGGCAGGGGGCTTGGAACTTGATGATCTTTAAGGTCCCTTCCAACCCAAACCATTCTATGATTCTAAGAAAATTATTTGAGGACTTTAGAAAATTCTTTACATGGAGAGCTGAAAGACCTTAACTGGATTTTCTCAAAAATAAATGGAATGGTGATTTGATTAAAAAGAAAAAAACTTTAAATATCTCTTTAATGTAAAGCAGACACTAAAAACCACAGTTGTTGGAAGCTTAAGCTACATGCCTGAGTGTAAAAGAAAAATCACATTTTGAAATGTGAGATTGACAAGAAACACTGGAACAAAGAAATCAAGAAGATTTGTGAAGCCTTCATTGTTATGTATATCAGGTGGAAACTGTACTGCTGTGAATGATATACTTAACCAAAGTGAAGGAATACTGAAGAAAATAATAAAGTCCTGCATAATGCAGCAAGCCGGGAAGGTGGTGTAGTTGTCCACCGTGGTTTAAATTGCATGCAATGTTAAGTTAGCACCCAATCTTTCTATTTCTGGTTGGTCAGTAATATCGGACCAGGGACTTTTCTGAGTAACATCTAATTACCTTCTGAAGCTCCTGATGTCATTCTGAGCACAGGTGTCATAGTATCAAGTTGCTGCAGCAGTAATATGCTGCTCTGAATGCCCGAAGCCAATGAGAGACACTGAAAAATTCCGTATGAACGTAATGCCCACAGAATGATCTAACGTTTCTCATACAGGAACGAGGCAAAGGGAATGAGTAGCTGCTTCTACTGGCCCACCTCTGCCAGTAACCAGAACTAAAACCAAAGGCTCCTACTTAGCAAGATCTCATGTCTAACATAAACCACTTCACTAAAGACAACAACACTAAAAAAATATACAGAGTCACTAGTGCGAGAGCAAGGAGAAACACTGGCCTTCTGTAAGACAAAGGTTTGAGGACGCATTGGACACACAGGAAAACACAACGCTGGCTAACACACGTGAGTGGAAATGCGTACCATAGCAAAAGGAGAAACATAAGGGCAGTACATGCTCATACAACATTTAACTAAGCTCACACTCAAGACATTGTCACAACAACAAAGATGACCCTTAAATTAATATGGTATATGTCTTAGGTTGGGTGAAGAACCAGAAATAAGTTCTTTTTCTTCTGCCATAACCATTACTTTCCTCTTCTAAGTAATACAGGATGCATGATAAATCATTGAATTTTTTTTCTTAAATAAAGCTACAGTAAATGCGGAGTAGTTCCTTTTGTGTAGATACAGAAGCATGGTAGTATACAGAAAGCCAGTTCCTTCACTTTACCTCACAACTTTGTTCTTCCTTTTTTATTGCTTCACAAAGGAAACAAGCTATGTAAATCTGAAGATGATTAATTTTACTACCTCATTGCTCATAAAGGTTGCTCTCTTCTGCCTAAGCCAGTTATATGCAGAATGAGAAGACATAACAAAGGAGATGAGAGGAAAAGGTGTCTCAATAAGTGAAGAAAAAATAGGATCTAATGGGTTTACTCTTACAAACATAACCAACACACTTGCTAGACTATTAATGTGTTTGTTATTCAGAAAACAAATACTTATGCATTTTGCTACAAAAGCAGTATAAAAGAAGTAATATGCATAAGAACCCAATTTTTATGTATCATCACACTAGTTCTTCTCCATGACTGCACTACTTCAAATTTTCAATGAGTTTGGAGTTTTCGCTTATGCAAAGCCAAAAAATAGAGCATGCATCCTGATATGGGATCCTTTAATGCTACACAGATCTTGTCAAAGAGCTTTCAAGCCTCCATCTCTCTCATTCAGAACGATCTTCCTACAGTACATTTCTGTAAACATATCACATTAGCGTATGCTGTTTTCTGTAAACTCTTTTGTCCTTCGGGATATCTGGAAAGCATCCAGGGAGACCAACTTGGACAGAAGACATTTCACACACTTGTGTCATCAATGTCTATTGCTGACTTACTTGCATATCATCATTTAAATGTGCAAGAACCTAAACTGCTCTTTGATATGGGAGCAAGATCATATCCCAGCATGATCATAAAGTAGTAATACATCAGATCACCAAGTCACAGAAGTGACACATTTACTATTTTAATAATCACATGTTGGCTCAAATGATACCACGTAACTCTGTCTACAGTGTATCTATTGGAAAAAGCTGTTACCCCTTGATTTGAATTAAGGGTAATTAAATTCCCCTTTGCCCTTGAAATAAGTAACCACAGTCATAATTTAACTCAGTGATATTGTAAATACATACGCGCAAGTCAATTTTACATACATGTCAAAAAGCATTTTAACTTTGAACTAAAAATCTACAACTTGGCTAATCTTTATGTTTATTATAATTATACAATGATACATAGCTATACTTATTCTATTTCCACAGTAAGTTTTACTGTGTATTTTTTGATGCAGAGCTGAGGTGAAAGAAGTACTGCTACCCAGATTTGTTCCTCTTAATAGAGGTACATTTGTCCTAGCTCCCTCTATAGTGAATGCAAGGAGATGGGCGCCCACTCTGGACAGGGTCTCACCTTTGGTATTTCTTAGTAGAAATTAAACTCTGATCTTGGATGACATAATAAAATCCCACTTAAAACACTATGAAAATGAAATGCACAGCTCAGGCCAGTTCAAAGAAAGAAATTAATGGCATGGCTTTTTTTCTTCCCTTTCTATCTTGTTTTGTACTGTTGCTTACTTAAGTCACTAGCTCTAACATGAGCCTTCTACACGTCTCTTTGAGTATTTGACAATATCACCATTAACACTTAATTTTCCTCAGTTCCTTATATCTTGTTTTAAGGTGAGTTGAGAGGTCTCTAACTTACACAATGATTCTTCTCTCAACTCCTTATTAATCTAAGCCTAATTTTCAAAGGAGCTGAACACTTAGAAATGCTCCTGAGGCAAGTGGGAATTCAAACTTTGCACAGCAAATGGAAATGGAAAGGTTACAAAATTTCAGGTTCTCAATGTGGGGCATCCAAATTGAACAGATACTTTCAAATGTTTTGGAGTTGGTTTTCTTCCTAATATGTTACAGTTAGTGTCTGCAAAATGGGCACAATACCACTTTTAGGTCTGAATGATACGTTGAAGAAAAATCATCAGTTACTTACACACTCAATATTATGCTTTAATTTTCGAAAGACAGCCTGTGACAAAACCAATAACTTCATATAATGTGAAAGATTTGGAGGATCTGTTGGATGTAGAACAGAGGGACATGACATCTATAATTCAACAAAAAGTACACATCTAATGACTATTAAATATTCCTGTCTTGCTTGTCATTAAGCAGAGCAGAGATCTTGTTACTAACAGCATGTTATTGTGGAATTAAATGTATTGAAAACGCAAATGCACATGGGAGTTGAATTAAGATTGCAAACTGTGTTATTAATGCTTGGGTGGGGGTGGCCAGCAGAGAGTATAGTTGTGAGCATCTCACTGGTAGAAAGATAAAGACAGACGCTGAGGCTCTACAGGCTGCCATTCCCATTCTTTAGATCAAGGTGACTGTGTGCATGGCTGAGATTATAAAAAAAAATCAGCGCTCCTGTTTTTGTAGATACTGGAGTGAAACAGCAGTTCAATTTTATGTGCAAGTAGGAAGTGTACACGATGAATATATCAACCCCCTAGTTCCCACTGCAAAATGGAAAAAAGTGCTTCCAAATTCATTTATCCACCATTATACACAATGCAGTGTGTTAACTCTGAATCTTTGCCTCAAAAAATTAAATCCAAAGAGATGTCTCTAAAACACAGTTTGAAACTGTTCCTAAAGAACTAATAAACTGTGTGCTTCTGCAGATTCAGTACTCCACAGAAAACCACTCTAAAATATGCTAAAACTAACAGCTTTTCAGTATTCCGAATACTTAACTGTATAATAGCAGAGTCATAGTAATTATAAAATCCTTAGTAGCATGTTAATATGCTATTAAATATGTTTTAATAGCATATTCACCACATAACTTTTGATTCTCCATTACTACACTGAATTTTTCTGACTGGGTTCTCAATCCTTACCACGAAACTTAAGTAACCTCAGCTTTCAAATTTTCATGTTCAACTTAAGTGGAATTTAGTACTATTTTTATAACTTACAAAACAATATAAAACATAGCCTTAGGGCCTACATGCTATTACCCATTTTGTTCAAGAACTGGTTTTCTGTTACTATTATTACTAATACTGGAATTATGAAACTGGCTTTTAATAATTCACTGTAGTTGAATTGGATCAATAATGAATATTAAATCCTTCTACTTCAGATAATATCAAGATGCCTAAACAAACCAAGGATTATTGAGATCCAAACTCAAAACCACAAACTGGGCACAAGTTAATTCATAAAAAACATTGAGATGTGAGTCTGAATATCTTCCCAAACTTTTAGGAGCAGACTAGATTATAAACTCTCAAAACAGAATTGTTTCTTGACATATCACAATCAAATACTCGTTAGTTGTTCTACTGAACTACCAAATTCAATAAGTCAGGGAAAACAAAAGCACAACACAGAGAAAAGAGTCAGTCAGTTACTGCATTATATTAATATTTCGAATAACCAAATGTTTATTTCATGTCTTGGGCATAATCTTCCCCCCTCCCGGCATTACTATATATATATACTGTTCTTTGTATATACATAGGCTCTGACACTTTCTTAATGGCATCTACAACAAAACCTGGGTCACTAGTACTGCTTTCTGTCAATATTTTACATAGAGACCCTAAATTAATATTTTTATATATCCTAAACATAGTAAAGTATGGTCTATCCCCACAAAAAAAAAAGAAATGAAAACTTCTGGTCAATTTTAATATTCTGTCACTTAAAATTCCAGCAGAAACATGTTGCACAAATGATAATGTATACATCTGTGCTGCCAGTCATTAAAACCCTTTAGATGGCCGAAAGTGTTAAATCTTCTTCAACTGAAGAGAAACCTCAAATGTCAAAGCTCAGTTTGTTGTCAGTGTGCTTCATACTCAGCTGATACCTTTCAATTTTTTATTAGTGCTTAGAAAGAAGCACTCTCACCAGCTGTTCACCAAGTATACTCACCCTTTGACCTTCTTTGCCAGGTGGACCTTGGGGACCTTCCAGCCCTGGTAAACCCTGAAAATACAAACACGAAACAAATGTAACGTTCAGTTTATTTTCATCCTTATTCTATAGAAGTAAGAGTAAGTCAAAGAGTCAGAGCATTTATTTCTAATAATAAAACCAGGTTATTCATAATAACCCCTTTCAGGATAATGTTATATTCAGATGTGAGGAAAAAAATGGAAACAATAATCATTTATCACATTCCTCCCTATAAAAGCTAAATCATTTAGAAAAGAAGTAGTAAGTAAGCACTGCTTAAGCATAGCTATATTTAACTACGGTGTTACATGAAAAGTGATTTATCTTGTTAAGTTCGGATGCCATAAGAAAAAAGAAAAAGTTATATTAAATGAATGACAACTTACTCTACAACTCAAATTCAAATATAGGCACTGAAGGGGGAGGGGAAGGGAAAGGAGGTGAGCGAAAGGGGACTAAACATAGCAGAAGGCCCTATGCTCACTGTATTGTAAGAACATATTGTAAGAACCACTTCTGTGCAGTTTCCTCTGCATGCCTGGCTCAGCTTTTCCAAATCCTTCAGAGCCACTGCTCTCTTGCCCTCTCCCCAGAGAGGCACAGGAGCTTTGGGTGTTTTCAACAGACCCCTGACTTGTGAGCCTGCCTTCCGAACTCGGTGCAAGGATCTGCCTTTGCAGCCACAGACAGAATCACAGACTGTTTCTGACACTTTGGGGCTTTATTTTATATCTGATTAATACACAATATAACCATAAAGCCTTCAAGTAACAGCTCTGTACTTAGACCTCTGTACTTAGAACAGTGTCTTTCCCCCTACCCCCCTTTACTTTATGAGCCGTCTTGGAACACAATTTAAAAAAAAAAATTACTTGGAGGAAGATATCCAATTTTTGAAACATCAAAATACTAAATTATTAACCATTTAAATTACTCAGACCCAGGTATTGCTTCAGCTGGAGTTATATCTTTGGTAAAATTCTGAACTCCTTATCCAGAATCAATTACACATATTTATTGCCCCAGTAAGGATGAACTGAGGCCCCCTGAGAATCATGTTTCTAAAGTATCCATACTTCCAGAAATGAATTAAAAATGCTCATTTATGATCTCTAATTCCCAAGATAAATTTGAGAAAGCAACTGGGAGTGCCAAAGCTGTTAGCTCATATAGTTTTTCTATTCCTATCGTTTCTCTGCTTTCAAACACTGAAGCTAGAATAGTACCTCCGATATTATTTCACTACAGGATATTTCTCCTTTCACTTCAGTTTATAACAAACAAATCAGGTTTAGGATTTTTTACAAACCTGATGTGCACCATTTCCATCTTTCCCCAAAAGTTTATGGAACTACAATATGCACGATCAACAAATAAAAAGTTAATTACAGCACAGTTACGTAGCTTATACCTGCACAAACCCATACTGCAGTATATGAACGTGACCTCTCTAAACATTCTCTACTTTTGCCTCAGGGTAGTTTGGTACTTGCAGAGAACTCTGTCCAACTGTTAGCAATATTATACCTTTGCACAGAAATTCTGGGAAATCAGGAAGAGGTGGAGTTTTGTTTTGTTAATATTTCATTTGTAGTGACAACTTTATGCAGGGGAATGAGATGAAAACCTGTAACAGCTGTTCCATGAAGGAAGAAACACTCAGCTTCGCATGTCTGTACAATAAGGCTCCAAGCGGACAAGAACTACACAAGAATGCAACTGCACAATAATGATAATTAGGAGCCAACACTTTTGTCCAAGAACTACTTTTATTCTTTTTCTTCTCTCTACAATATTATTGTCAAGAAAAAGGAACCAGATAAGGAGGTTTATCTTCGAGGAAAGGGAGGAGAGCAGCTTACAATTGGTAACTAGTCAGGGAGGACTACCCTGTACAAGGAGCCACATCCTGACATTGAAACTGAGGCAAAAGTTCACACTGACTTCAGGGGGATCTTCAGCTTAAAGGGACAGGACAACATGGGCCATGTTAACTACCACAGCTGTAAAACTGGAATAACTTGGCAATGGTAACGACTCAGCAATGCTACCCCTGTTCAACATTCGCTGGGGTGAATGAGACCCTGGAAAAGCAACTGCAGAAGAAACCTGCAGGACAGATGAAAAAGAAACCTTACCTCAGTAAAATCTCTCTAAAGGGATGAACAAAGCATCCCCTTTTGAACTCGGGTAAAACTTGGCAATGAATGTAACGGTTTAGCACAGAAAAGCACATATTTGTAGGAAGGCAGAATAAAGTATCTACTTAGGTCTTATGCCTGTTTACCTCGTGGACACCTCCCTTTGGAGAGTAAAGATCAGATTCGCAACTCCCTCAAGAGAAACCTCACCAAAGGAGCCCACCACCATAGACAGAAAGGAGGAGAATATAGATTGCATATATACATGCAGCCTTACGGGATAGGCCGTTGATCGCATTTAAAACACTTGTCAGAAGGCAATCTATTTCACATGTACCATCTCCCCAGGCAAACAACATCCACAGCAATTAAAATGATTCACCATGTGTCACCCTGCTAGTCTTGCACTGGCAAGAGGATGGGTATGGCTATGGGCAAAAAAAGGGGTAGGAATAGCACAAGCCAACGTGAGATATAAGAACAGCCTATTCCTGTGGCATTAGACCAGCAGGAAAATATAATGCACCCTTACAGGCAGCCCAAGATGCACAGGATTTTCCTGACTCTGCCAGGCCACCTTTGAGGTTGGGAAGGTGGTACCCTTCTACCTCCTTCGTGGTGAGAACTAGAATAACATACAGTCTTCAGGGCTTGTACCTGTCATGGTCCAGGCAAGTGTCTTGGAGTTACATGCCTGAAGGAGTCTGAGGAACATGAAGTGGAAATGTCTCAAACATTACCATGAAACTTGGGGAAAAAAAAAAAGAGTCAGTGAGCTGGAGATGAGCTCAGGTGCACCTGAAACTTAGAAAATCTATTACAATGAGTGAGGATGGCTATGAAAACAGATGAAACATGATGCACTGATAGACACGAGAGGGTTGTACAAAATCTTGAAAATGAAGATAAGCATGGAAACGTGTGTATTCCGTAAAGGGAAGTGCTGGCAAGGAAAAAGATGCTGGTTGTGAAGCTAGATAAAGAAAAAGCAAGCACGCCATGAAGCACATGGTCACACCTATTTAAACAAAATATTGCTAACATTTAGACTAAGCTTTAGCAGAGGGAATACAGGAGAAATGACAGGTTTAAAAAGATGCAGAAGAATAAGTGAGTTTTTAAAAGAACTTGTATAATTGAAAATATCTGTAGGACTTAACATTTTAATACTTAACAGTCAATATTTTTGCAAGTATTGGGAGATAAAAGCTAACAAGAATTATTAAACTTGAGCTGGTGGAAAAAAATTGTGTTTGGAAGTAAGAGAAAAATCAACGAACAGTTCATCCATTTAATCTGTTCTAAGTTTCATATTCTATCAATTTAAAGTGTGTTAGCTGTCATGTAACTATCAGAAGCCATTTATTACAGAAGGGCTAAAATCCTGCCATGTGACCACAGGGGTACAAATAGATGTTGAAATGCTTGATACATCACAACAAGCAACCACAGAGACACAACGGAGACATGGTTCGTAAATTTAATAGCTTGGAGTAACTGCCTAAGAACGCACTCAGAACAAAAGCAAAGCATTTATTGTGACCGCTTGTGAATTAAAAGAAATTTGAAAAACTCAACAAAAAAAAAAATCCCCGCTGAAGTGGAAGAGTGACATTACTTAAGGTTGTTATTTGGATTACTTCTTCTGGAAGCTTCTGGCTGATACCAAAAGCGTATTTAAGAAATATTAGACAAGTAAGTATATTGTTGGTATTCTGAAATTCTGGTTGCTTCAAAACATAGCTGATAGCTTCTGTAGCAAAGGCTAGACAGTTGCCTTGTGCGCTCGTAGGCAGTGTTGCTGAAATAGATTCTGAGCATGGCAGCCTTTCCTTCTCCACACAAATCAGAAATACAATACAAATGCTAACAATACTAAGACAATACTAATTAAGGCAAAAACCATGTTTAATTACAGACCTTCACAGACTGTTTTTGTCTTCTACACAAACTACTCTCATCCTTTTTATTTTTTGTCAGTATGAATTCCAGCAAACATATGACCTTAATTTTTATGGAATAAATATTACTAGACAGGGAGAAAGTGCATGGAGTTTAGTGAGACAAGTCAAGTAAAGACAGAGACAAAGCCTAAATTAGGTATGCAGAAACACTTTGTGGTAATGTAAGAATAGGTCATTTTCTTGCCATTTGAATACGTGAGCTTTGGCAATGATAAAACTTGCTACTTAAAAAAGACTCAGCTATAATAGACATTATTTGGCTAAGTAATTTGGAAATAATATGCTTATAAACAGAAGGGTATAGCTCAGCTGAAAGAAAATCAACAGTAGAATTTTTTTACAAGCAAACTGGTGGGCAATTCCCACTGCAGGGGTTTGACCCCGTTCTTCAGCACATAGTTCTCACCAGGATGAAGAAAAGCTGTCACACTGATTAATTACATATATAATGATCCCTCTGGAAAGCCCACAAGTAAACACAAATGAATAGTCAGGTAAAAAGTGACCACGGATTCCTGACGTGACATGATGTATGATCACAGTAAACTGCTGCAGCCTGAGTGACCTGAAGAGCATTCCCCAGCCACCTAAATACAGCTCACAGGATGGATGGTACTGCTGTGGCTGCGCTCATGCAAGAATGCCCCAGCTACGTAGGGAACCAGAGAGGGTGCACCAAGATGCAGTTCAATTCCAGCTTAAATTCATCTACTTATCTGGAGGTGTTACGAGGCAACAAGTTCTACCACACAGGTCATGATTGTCACCATGATCCTTCTATTTTGAGCATGTCTTCCTCTGGCCAGTTTGTACCATATTGTCCAGAAATCAGTGGTTTCCTCTCACATAAGAAGGCACAAGCAGAGGAGCTGAAATATCAACACCTTTCCTTGCAGTCAAGATGGCTACAGCATCAATACAGATATCTTCAAGCCAGCTTACCTGCTGCAACTGTCCTGCCGCCCTACCTCAAAAGCTCAAACAGGAGGGTAAGGAAGAGAGAGATCTTCAAGTACAACTATGATGGTTCCCTCTTCTTGTCCATCACCACCCACATGGAAACCACAGAGCTCACTTTACCTTTACAGGATGCTTGACAATGGGAAAAATGGCACAGGAAAAATCACAGATGGATGACTGATTTCTTATTATTGTTGTTTTAGCGAGGGAAATTAGATTAACACTTATTTCAAATGCCTATGTCTTCAGCATTTCCAAGCATGACCTGGCCTCATTCACACCCTTACTGAAGTAAGTCAAGATGGCAAGTTGAAAGACTCGGACCCCATGTTTGTCCTGTTACTGCTAGTGCAGTAATCATACTGAAAAATGGCACAGGGCAAAGTGGAACAGGCCATGATTTTGCTTCCAAAACTGCTGCCAACCCCCACTTACTTCTGCGGGAAAGGAGACAGCATTTAGTGGAAGTATTTCAGTCTACCAGAAACACCAACAGTTACATTTTCATAATAATTTATTACTGAACCAAACAGAAAATATGTTCCTCACTGATCTCATTACGCTTTGGGATTGGTCACTTCTGTAGCTCTCCCAGGTAACATAACTTGAAATCTACTTTACTTCAGAGGCAGTAATTTCCAAGGGAAACTGGAAGAGTAATTTCACAGAAGTGCACATTTTATGAACCTAGTACTTTTAACAGACACGAGTTTATTTTCTAAGCAAAAAAAGTATAATCTAAAATCCTGAGCAGTAATTTGAGATTGTTCTTTACACTGATGTGTTGCATATGGGACTATTCTCAAATCATTCTTTTAATGAAGGACATTAATCACATTCATGCCAATTTAGCAGACTGCATTTTTTTTTAAAAGCAAATTTTCTGTAAGGCTAAGACATCAATATTAATTTGCAACTTCAGTATCAATATCGCCACATAAAGAAGATAAAAACCAGACTGAAACTGCTGAAACATCTTCTATTTCACTAAAAGAATAATCTTAATAGGATCTGCTTCCATACTTAAAAAACATATTTTAAAGAAGAGAATATTTGCAAGCTATACTGTGAGTTAAAGATCACTATATCTAATGCAAAACAGCTAAACGGTTGAGTATTTTCACTAAATTAATAGACCTCCATTAAAAAGCTCAAGTAGATAAAATTCAGATTTTTCTCAGAGAGATGTATATGAAAAGAAGAGATTCTGAATTAAAATATAATTTAACTAGAATTGCCTTCCTTAGGTTTATATCATTACACAAAAATAAAAAAAGGATAATACTAGTTTAGATGCTTACTAATGGGGGGGAGGTGGGTAATACTTAAGTAATGCAAGTCATCCAGATGTCTCATTTTTCAGTGTGAGGCAGGAAAGGAATCGTGTGGAGGAGACAAGATAAACAAAAACTGCCACATGGTTTTTCAGGAAGTCGTTGACATGGTGCTGCCCACTGCAACAGCAAGAACCCAGACCCACCTCTTTGGCGTTCCCTACGAACACCCAATATTTACACCACAACTGAAATACTGCATCAAATGAATTTGTTAAATTCCTAAGTGCATTTTAGCTTTACGTGAATGACTGCTGAAGTTGTGTAGTGAAAGCTGAGTAAGCTGCTGCTGGTGTTCGCTGAGGGAGGGGAGAGCCAAAAGCCACGGCAGAGCTTGCCCGGGCCTGAACCTGCAGCTTCCTCCCGCTGCCGCCTCTGCACTGCACTTGTGTGCCAGCTTCCTTCAGCTCGATTTAACCAGGCCTAGGAGCCAACATCCCAACTATCTGTTTAGTAAGCAAGTCCCAGGGACTCCTGTCTGTGACTGGCTGAAGTCCTGGCTTCTGTGTAAACACTTGGTGCCATCTGGGTGACTATTTTCTAACTCCCGAAAGGGGTAGGTTCGCAGGAACGTACGGATGGACGGACGCTCGTTTTCCTCAGGAACTAAAAGCAGCGTATCGAGTGTCAAGAGGAATAGTTATCATAGATATTTTGTAAGAGATGGCTCCACTACCTTCCCTCACCTGTCACTCTTCTGACACGGCACGCACAGGCTTCAGCTGCGGATACCAGAGCTGGCGAGCTGTGGAGCCAGCTGGGCCCCCGCAGAAAGCAGCTCCCGGCTTCTGTCACTAAATTCCACATTTTGACAAAACCACACAACAGAGCAGCATAATCCCTCCTGCTTATTCTCTGAAGGGTCTTTGCTTACAGCACAATTTATCAGGGAACCTAAACACTTAAAGACTAAACATATCCCTGCATAATAAAGTGGGAGCAGTAAGGGAGAAAAATTCAAAATATATTCTCAGCGTGCATTAGAAGACACTTGAAAAGTACTAAAGAAAAGAGACATCTCGTACTTGCAGAGCTATTCAGAAAGAACATACCAGAGAAATTAAAGACAACATAAAGGATGAGAACCAATCATGATTTTGGCCTACTCTCATAAAGCTACCACCATAACTGAGGAGACAAAATAAATACATATATCTTGACTTGGGTAGTGCTAACTGACTCCATGGAAACATGGAAAAACTTTACATCCTTACTAAAAGTGCTTAAATATGCACTTATTTGTCGAAGTTAGTGATCTGAGCCACTAAAATGTATTTGGATGAAGAATGTGGGAACCAAACAGATACACTTAGAACTACTGAAAGTATTAATTTCAATAGGATTCTACATAAGGCCTATAAATTTTTCATTTATTTCTTTTTACAGTCTAGTATATTTTGTGCTACAATACTGGTTCTTTTTTTTCCTCTCTAATTCATCATGGAAGAATGATGAAATTGTATTAACAAGACTTCCATATCAGCTTTAAAGAAAAGAACAGAAACACACGGGCTACCATTTTAATTCTGTCTCTGTTCACTGCAGAAACGTGTAAGTCAGGCACACACAATATCTTTCTGAATTCTCTGCTATTGCTGCAAGTGAGAAGTTTTCTTAAGTGTGCATGCTACAGGACTTTGGTAGAGATTTTCCATTAACCAACATCAAACAGGAAGATTCAGAGCTCTTTTTTTTCAGAGCAATGCACTTTCTGAGCTATGAAATTTCCATTTCAAACTCAAAATCATTTTTGCATCTTAAAAAGCAGTGGTATTATTTCCCATTTTACAGTTTGACATATGGTCATCTACCCAATACGTTGTTACAGCTGTTAGGTATCTATGAATTTTTGCCACACAATCTGCCCCTGAGTCTTCCTCATTCCTTACAGACTATAATGACTATATCTGTCAGTAGAACACTTCTAAAAACACAACTTTTTCCTCCAAGCACCAATAACTTAATTCTCTTCTGCATTTTTTCATGTTGGAGGGCAGAGCATGCAGGGGACTTCCTATATATCAGAGATGCCCAAACACTTCTAGACACAGGCTCACTGATAGACACCTTGTAGACTTTCACAGGTAGCAATAGCACAGACAAATGAAAAAAATGAGAGTTCCTACTACGGGCTGTTATGTGCCTCTGTAGATTACCTATGGACAACTCTCTGTGGACCAAAGGACCACCAACCAGCTGTTAGGAAATGACTGCAGTGAATCCATCTCAGCCTTTTGCCACCTTCACACACCCCATGCTGAGGACAGGACCACGGTGCAGGTCTGCATATGGGGAGAATGCTCTGGCCCTGCACAATGTTGCTGATGCTCTCGTTTTTACCAAGACCAGCACATATGGTAGACCTTCTCCAGTTTATTCCACTGGTGTATGATTTCTACAGAAATAACCACAATGGAAGAGCTGCACAGGGCAGCAGAGCTCTGCAATACCATAATTTTCCACTTGTCTATATGCAAATGCGATCATTTCCCGCCTGTCTCTGTATGCAATTCCACTGGGGCAGAAGGCTGATGACACAGGCCCAGTTGTCCAGTTTGAGCAAAAACAAGTCCCTTTGAACATTCCCACCCTCACTGCCCAAATACATTTTGGACTTAGCTCTATCAGTGTGTCATTATTTTCATTCATCTTCCTTCTCCACCTCTCAGCATAATCATTTTGCATTTCAATAAAAAGAAATAAATCATATTAGAAAAAACTAAAAATTACTATAAGTAGAGGATAAATTTATGACATTATGCACGAGTCCCAAATGAATAGAACATTTTAAATCCCTGCTTTAACAGGGTTCATAACTGAAACACTGATGTCACATTTTGGCTGTAACAGCTTGAATGATCCTGACTTAGTAAGTTCTCATTCAGTGACACACAAACCTTGATGTTATCTGACCTACTACTTATTCACAGCAAGATACAACATCCTCCTTTCATGATCATACATCATAAGAGTCCCAGCCACACAGAACTCAGACAAATAAAACAACTCTGAAGCCTGGATTTTCCCTGAGCCACCACCATTCATGTCGTTCATCTTCTTTTAGCTCTTGCCAAGAGAAATGCATGACTATTTACAGTGGCAGAGACAGAAAGGCTTCCTGCTGGGCCATATATTCCTGCAGTGCTGTCATCTGTCTTCAAACCGCTAAACCAATTCACACTCACTCTTGACTCTTCCCTCAGCAGCTACACAAAAAAAGTGTTTTAGTACATAAATTACTAACACTCCTCTGAAGACTTGTGTCTGCTTTCCTAAAATGCAAATGTTTCCTTTTAAAAAGTGTGAAGATGACCATCAGCGGATGCACCACCACAAAGATTTCTTTGCGAAGCCTGAATCAACTGAACTGAAACACTTGCACAGCATTTTTAAACCAAAGAAATATAATTTCAATGTAAGTCCACTTTATGAAAGTGAATTTCTTAAGGTACAGATGGAGTAAATTCAGTCAATTTGAAAGCAGCTTCTGATTTTTAATGTCATAATACTAAACTTTGAGCATAACTCTTAGGAAAGCTAAGTGCCCACAACTGCAACCGAAGAAAACAGATGCATTTGAAACAGGCCTAACACACCCATGTGCTGCTATCAGAATAGATGGAATCATTTCTCCATCATTCACATAAGAAATGCTCAAAAGGACCATTCTAGGGTCCTACAGTACACAGAAAATAGGCATCCTTAATTCTTTTTCTTGTGTCTTATGTTCACAAGTATCCTATTTCTATTTCAGTGATTCCTTCAAGGCCTGTGTGAATCTATCTGAAGCAAAATCTACAGCAGAGAAGCTGAAAAGTCCTTGACTGTCCTGGCAGCAACTACAAACATCAGTGTGTGATCAGCCTTCTCCTCAGCACAAACCCAAAACACAGCCTCTTACCAGCTACTACAGAGAACGTTAACACTGTCCCAGCTGAAACCAGGACACAGCTTCACATCTACCTGGCTGCTGGATGTGTCCTCACATCCTTAACCTTCTGATAATAGGGTCCTGTGTGTCAAATTTGAACACATGCACGCTATATATATATATATAAAATAGTGTGCCATATATAATGCACTCATATATATAATTGCACTCATAGCTAAGTACTTAATAAAATAACCTGACAACAGAATATTTACAATATCTGAAAAAGCATTAATTGTTTTTGCAAGCTTTTACTGAAAATGTTTTTCACTAAAAATAACAAGGGAATTCTTTCACTTGAACCAGCTTATACTATCTATACACAGAATAAAAAACCCCCAATATTCTTGTTAGTATTTGGTGGGACGGAAGATATTTTAAATATGCTTCCTTTCTTTATATTTATAAAATTTCCTTTTCCCTGCTCCACAATTCATAGAGAAAATGTAGAGGCATCCTAAAGAGAGGAACGTGGCTCTTAAATTTAACGACGAAAGTATTTACATTACAAAGAAGTTAAAATCTGCAACATTTCTTAGTGATTTTCTTTCTTTTGTTTTACATGTACTTACACTCAAGGCAGTTGGTCCTGGAGGTCCTGCATCTCCCTAGTTAAAACAGGAGAGTAAACAAATCAGCAATCTCCTTAGTTACACATTTTTAAGCTTTCGGCATTTTAAAGGATAGGCACCACTGTAGAAGTAACTTCATTATACTCACCAAACATGCTCTGATTATGAAAATACATGAGTAAAGCAATAGTCTTTTTCAGTAGTAGCATAGATGCACACAGTTCACCACAGGCTAAATGGAAAAAAATGGCATGCCTTTGCATAAATGAATCACAGCTTAAACCAGCAATCCTTCAAAACATACTTGCATATGTTAAATTACAAGCTGCAGCTTACGTGCACAAGGTGGCCACTGAAGTCAGTGTGACAGCTCACGTATGTAAAGCCGTCTGACTGTAAAATGTTCACAGAGTTAGGTTGCCGAGGTATGAATCGTGCTGTGAGACCGTCAGGTTCAGTTCACGGGAGCACATCAGAGCACCCAGAGAGCAATTTAGAATATCAAATTTAGGCTCCTGCTCTGAGTTCTTTTCAACATTTCTTGTGATAAAGAGTACTTGTCTTCCATACTTACCGTTAGACTGTATTCACAGTCTTCAACCCTTAAGCTACACAAGTGGCAGCAGAGGGTGTTTGTCACATGTAGTTAAGGCAACGTGTTCAATATTGAAGAAATACCATGCACACTCACATACACATACAACTCCACAGATAAAAAAGTACCTTTTCTCCTTTAGGACCAGCCACACCAGGACTACCAGAGTCACCTTTTAGTCCCTGGGCAAAGAAAAAAAATCCATATTTGTTGTCATCTGTGAAAGTGTTGGACAAAATCCTGTAGCGCTGTGAATTAGGGTATACTAACCAACTAAGCCTTAAAATGTTATCACATTATTAGTACTACCTCATAATCCTTTATTTTCATTATTTTGTGAGCAAAGAAACATCTATCGAAGACTGCACGTGTCTTCAATTCATAATTAAACATACAAAGCCAAACTACACGATTGAGCAAAGTTCCTTTGCAGTCACAGTAGGTCTGTATCTTGCATGGCCGAAAAAGATAAAATAGAATACTAGAGAAAGTACTAGTGCATTCACTTAACATCTGCTAAAACTGAGAAAGAGGCAAAGCCGGACAGAGAGCTGTGGATTCTATGTTCCAAGCAGCAATGTTGAGCTGGTGAGCTGCAGCAGGGTACAGCTCAGAGCTGCTGCACATCTTCCAACACACTGATCTTCACCCAGCGTTTGAAAAGGAAATTAGAGGAATGACCGAGTCCTTCATACCTCCCTCCTTAGTTCTGCCTTCAGCTGGAGAAGCAGATAATACTGCCTAGTCTTCCACATTACACATACAGCAATTTCACAACTGTAGAATCATAGAATGGTTTGGGTTGGAAGGGACCTTTAAGGATCATCTAGTCCAACCCCTCTGAGATGAGCAAGGACATCTTCAACTA
>VZTO01019075.1:61754-91343 GCA_013400615.1 Syrrhaptes paradoxus | reverse complement strand
AAAAAAAAAAAAATTAAAAAAAAAAGAGAAGAGAAAGAGAGAGAAGAACAATTAAAAGTTTCATCCTCTGTTTGTATGTCACATTTTTTAATTCGGAAAAAATAAATGGACATATCAGAAAGGCACTATTTTTATGAAAAGATCCATAAGAGAAAAAGCTTGAGAAAATAAATATCTCGGATTGGATGTTTAAAGAAAAATTGACAATAACATCCGTATTTTTTATTAAGAGACTAGGAGCATCCTGGAGTATTCACTATGTAATAATTTTACGTATTAAATGTACATGTAATTTCTCTGTGCTGGAGATTTTTGTCAGGAAGAAATATTTTCTGTCTTTCTATGAAAACCTACTCCAGAACAACCTTTTTGAGGATAACAGATGTTTTTCATGAGAATATTATGTATTTTCAAAGTCATTTTCCGGGGGATAAACAATGCAAATTTTTCAACAAGATCTATGTCATAAAGAATATTTTCTGTTAGCATAAGCCATGGAAACCTTCCAGTAGTTTTGTGGTACTGTGCATTTACCACAATCTCACTTCCTCACTTTAATTTACAAGGAATAATGTTCTGACAATCTTAATATTTGGCATTGATTGAGCCCAGTTTTGCCATCTAGACCTTCTTTCTCCTGCTCTACTCTCTGTCAGCCAAGGTCAGATGCCCAGCTCTTTTTCTGTTTTGCAGGATGCTTTCTAATGTCCTCTGACATTTAACAAGGTCAAGTCAAACATTTCATCCTTCTTCCCAGTCTTATCTGTCTTCCTCTTTTCTCTCTTTTTTGGCAATTTCTTTATCTAGCATGTCACTAGTTTGACATGCTAGAATTTCTGTTCCGTTCTGTTCTCTTTCCCCAGTGTGATGCAGACATAAAATCCTTTACAAAACTTCACAAGTTTGCCCATTCTTCTCCCTTCCCAAATAGAAAAAAATTGTGATTCATTTTGACAACTACAAAGTCATTCTTTTGTCTCCTGAATGTATTTCATTCTATTTCTGTTCTACCTAAAATGCTACTACAAAATTAATATATTTTACTTCCCTCAAGTCCCAAGTAACATAATACTTTTCCTGGTGGTGACTCTACAATGCCTTCACTTCCCTTCTATAATTTCTTCAAATAAATTTATCCCAAAGTCCTCCAAAGGGCATTCATTTTCACTGGAATGCATTAATACATGACTAATCAAGCACATTTAAAATCAAAATGAAGGCCTGAGGACTTGCAGGTTTCCATGTCCTTTACCTGTCCCAGTGTCTTCAAATAATTACCCTTCATTTTTTTCTTGCTGATATGCTATCCTATTCAAACAGGAGTGGGACATCTTTGTGCCTTGCTGCTTTTTAAAGATTCATAACACTTCTGGGACCACAGAAGTGACACAAAACAAAAAATAATGGAGTATGTTCTGTATCTGGTTCTACAAGGGCTTCAGCCTCACTATAAATAGGAGACAGAGGTGAACAAATATCAAGGTCGTAACAAGCAGCTGAAGACCTGACATCTCAGAATTTGGAACGTGCAACACACAGATATATTATTTTTAGTAAACAGAATACTTTGGGTTGAAAGGGTAGACCATATTTTTGCACTTAAGATAAGCCACATACCCTGTGTAACTTCTCTCTTCTCTCATCACAGTCTGACATGCCCCTGAGACTTGGTGGAATATACCAAAAACATACATTTGTATGCTCTGGCTGCAAAAAGAACCAAACACATACATCAATAAACAAAAAAATACAGATCAATCACACACTAAAGGTCGGTCAGTAGCAAAATAAGCACACACATGGAAGACAAAATACAGTATTAACTTTCCTAGTTCTACATGTTAAAACAAAATAAATGGCTGTGGTAGATATAACTGCTGGTTGTATCTGCTGTCTTAGGTTCCCTATACATTGTCCCATTTACAGTGTTTTAGGGTGCTAATAAAGCACAAATACTTTTCACCTTCATGCAGTTTCATGAGGAACTGTTTTCCAGGATTGCAGCAAGGGCAACCTAATTTTCCTTTTCTTAGTAAATGGAGAGACGAAGCATATTTGTTATTCTATCAACCAAGAGCTCATGAAGTGGCACTAGGAACAGAACATACAGCAAAAAATAGCAGATTCTCAGTGACATATGTTGTAGTGTGGAATTTCAGGTGAGTAGATTGTATTAAGGTAGTCTTCATGCCCTAAACTGAGAAGTCCTCTGCAGAAGAGAATGAGAGGAGATAAATCTGCTATTTATTGTACAAAACCACATGCATTTGGCCAAAAAAAACTGCCCAGATGCCAATAGCCACGTAGTTCTTCAGAAAATAAGAGCCATTTCACAGAGCTGGCTGATGAACTGTGAGAATTGTGAGGACTGTTTTCAAAATTCCATACTGATTTTGCTCCTAAACACAGGTTAAATGAAATATAACTTACCTCCCCTTCAAAAACCATCTCAAATTCTTCTCTGTTTTTGATTTTAGTGTAGAGATATTCTGCCAGCTCCAGGCATTTGTTGATCTGATTTTCAAAACCTACTGTACCCTGTTTTAAAAATAAAATATTAATTATATGGTCATTTTTCCCCCTCCAATGCAATAATCTTTTCAGATAGGTTACACTCTTAAATGTTTTCAGTTAGAAAATATTTAGCAGTATTATTCCTTGTAATTGAAAAGAAAAGCTAATCAACATTACAAAAGCGGATAAATGTGGCCTGTCATCAGTATTTGCTTTGATCTCATTTTCAGATAATTTATTAGGATAAGAGCAAGGCTTTTGATATTTTTAATAGATTATTTTTAGGTCTTTTATTTTCTGTTTCCAAAAATATTATGAATATTAAGTCTTGGCTTTCCAGCTCTTGCTGAAAAACTGGGAACATGAAATGGGAGCTCAGTTGAAATGGTAAGAGTTGGAAAGTAATTTCTTTCCTCTAAATAGTTTGCTAGAAATTTGCATTTTAAAAAGTCAGCAAAGAAATGCCTGACATATGTTGGCTAAAAGTCATTGTGCCTACTCACTGATCTTTTGTCATAACTGATTTGTTTTGAAAGACCATAAGCCCAGAAGTAGTAGATGACTGTTGATAATCAATACAATAAGAAAAAAATGTGGTTTTTTTTTTTAAAGTACACTTTGTACATGAACAAAGAAGTAAGACAGACAAGCACACACTTAAATTATTGCATACTTGGGGTAAGTTCTTTGTACTGAATAAAATGACTGAAGGTAAAGTTCCAAGAATGCTCCTGGACCTAGGTTGTGTATTTCTACTATGATGACACGAGTAGGATCACTCATGGTGGCTAATGCTGAAGGAAAAATTTCCATAGCTCCTAATATTTTGTTCTCTTAACATTTTTGTAATATAATCATGCAATCTGCTAGAAACAGGTTCTATTTGATACCTCAGAGAACTTGAGTCCAAGAAATCTGAATCTGTCTCAAAACCAAACAGAAACCTGAAGTAACTGATTTCTGAAGAAATTCAAATTCCAGATACACAGATCAATTTAGCAATGTTAATTTATATTATTTTTTAAGAATTACATCCACAAACATCCTACTTCTGAATTTTAAATATGACCCATATCTATTATGGTTTCCACTGTATTTTTTTCTTTATTGTGAAGTGCTCTACTGTAGTGAGGTCAGCGAATATAACAGCAGAGGTAGAATCAGTATGCTAGTTTGAACAAAATGTGTTTGGCTAGTATTTAGAAAAATGTTCAGTCCATGCTTTAATGGTGTCTGTAGTCAGCACTTGGTAATTAGAACCATATACTAAAGTAATCATTAGAAGTATTTTGTGTTGAAGTGTTTTGTTTCTTTTTCTTAAGTACATTTTAAAATTAACAATGACAACTCCACTATATGTTTAAAAGTAACTGTATCTAAAATTCTGTTACTGTCTTCCCTCAGCCTTCAATACTGAGGAAATCTGCATGAAAACATCTTTTATCATCACAGGTTATTTACTGTTGCTGCCTAACTCTCACTCAAAGTGGAAACCATTTTATGATTGTGCATTTTTCCATTAGATTTAATCTCAGTTTTATGAAAAAAAATTAGGACAGGTTACCCAACTGAATTCACATTTTGTCAGCAGAAGAGCAAGAAGAATAGTAATAAAATGACTGCAGATTAATAAAAATGAAAGTGTTCTCTTGACTACATGGACCCTCATCTTATGAACACATAAACCTGTACATAAGCCAACACATAAATTCAGCCACCCAGGCATACCACAGGAGTACCAGGGAACCAAATGTTAAATGATCAGTTGGGCAAAGCTTCTTAAGAAAAAGGCTTTGTTTTCAAAGTTGTATATAAAACCTGTGCATTGAAACATGATGTTCAAAGGACCCTGGCAAGCCATCAAGTTTACTCTGCTGCTACCACAAGCAATCTGTCATAAAATACATAAGTAGATAGAGATATGTAAGTGTATAGAATCACAACAAAAGACCGTTTTGGTGTCCTGCCCTCACTGGTTTTACTGCAGGACTCATCTAGTGATTTAAACATTTCTTAACATTTCCAGCTGAATTTATTGATGGTTAACATTGTTCTGCAATTCAAAAGGCTCTTTTCTGACTTAGTACTCAGATACCTGTGTGTTTAGAGATTATAACTACTGAAACATTTATGTTAAAAAAAAAAAGTGTTCCACTACCATGAGACTTATAAATTAAATGCATTTCTGATTTTTGAGCTGAACTTTTATTATTTACCTTTGCCTTCCACATCAACCAGAATTTGAAAATGTCCACATGTCGACCACACTGTATTGCCTTATCTCCAGTGTCATAGGATACATCATACTGTTTGTCTGGCTGGAAGAGATAACCTGCACACATTTGATTGCAGCCTTGAAGTATACCCTGTAGCGAA
The DNA here is from genome assembly GCA_013400615.1 of Syrrhaptes paradoxus. NCBI lineage: Eukaryota > Metazoa > Chordata > Aves > Pterocliformes > Pteroclidae > Syrrhaptes > Syrrhaptes paradoxus. Next base: position 86,453 of record VZTO01019075.1, on the reverse strand, counting down.
AAACACGTACTTAGATGACATACGCCATATGTGCAGATGAAACTGTATGCTTAATAATAGATAAAAAAAATGCATTTCAATTATACACAGAACTGTTCTTTAATGGGCCAGATTATAAAATTATGATCTTGTTTTCTAAACCTGAGACACAAAAAAATAATTTCAAACCTAAGGTGGTTCTTTTAGAAGTCTCTGAGTAGTCATATGGTTCTACACACCCGCACGTGAACAAACATTCTCGGATTAATTTGGATTCTTAGTTTTTGATATTAACTTTGTTCGTTACACTTTGTAAAGTTATGTTCTTAAGACTTGAATTTTTGATGTGTTAAATTACACACTAGAGTAAAGCTGTGGTCTCTCAGAGCACCAGATAGCTACAGAAATGAAGAAAAAAAAAATGTAACTGAAGGTCTCAACTTCAAATATTGTCCAGCTTTAAGACACTTACCATTAGTGATGAATAAAAGTACAAATGACCTAAACCAGAAATTTTTTGCTTACAAATAAATATGGTCCACAGGCCAACAGAAACCTACAGATTACTGGTAAACGTCTCTCAAGGAAACACAGAGGAGTAAATTCCTGTATGTTACACAGAAGTCTTACACACGTGATATTTCTAAAATGGTTTACATCTTCTTTAGAGCCACTACGTAGTTCTTTGGAAAAGCTTGAAAACACTGGTGTAGCTGATAAATACAACACACCTATCAAAGTTCTTATTTAGAAAATTAAAAAAAATTACCAAAATCCTGCAATAGTTAGCAAAATAAGCATGCATGCCACTAAATAATGGCTAGCACTTCCCTACAATAGATGTCAAAGTGTTTTACAAAGGGAAACAAATGCTGCAGTCTTCAGTTTAGAGATGGGTCACCTGGAAGAGCAATGGCAGACCTGGAGCTGGACCCCACAACTTCATCCCAGTTCTATGCACAGGGACCACTTCTTCAGCTAACCTCTTCTAGTAGCAATTGACATGCCAGAAATTAGCAGGCAACAGGATTAGTCCTATCCACAGATGACACAACTTTTTTTTTTTTTAATCACCTAAGGAAAATACATATTGCTTAAAAGAATTAAAACACTGGTCTTGCTCTCATTGATGACAATGAAGAATCCAGAAGAAAGCCCTAAAAATATATATGGAGTCATAATAAAAGCAGCATGGTTTCTTTTCAACAGATTTGAGAAACTTTCAAACCACTGTGTAAGGTAAAAAAGTTGGTTTTTATTTAAGCAGTTTAGACTGACCAATTACTGAGACCAAGGGTGTATGTTCAGTATAGCACAGAAGCAATGGGGCAGATGCTCAGATGAAGTATATTAACACGGCTCTAGTGTTGTTATTAGAATATGCAAAGATTCAACAGCTAAAGATCTGACCTGTATTACCTACAGCTTTAAAAAAAAAAAAGGATAAAACAACTTCCTAAACAAATGTAAATCCACACAACTATTCCTTCCAAAATAAATTTTGAAATTAAATGGATTTTGCACTACCGTCTCAGGGCTTGTTATTTACTTTTTTTTTTTTTTAACTGCTTTATTATTAAATATAAGGCAGACCTTCTCCCGGACAAGAATGGCAGAACATTGTAACAACACTCCCATCATCTTGTGTGGATTCCAAGTGACTGAGTTGGCTCTGCAAAAAAATTACACATTCAGATAGGTCTGGAAAACAGAAACTTAACCCAAAGCAGTCATCTTTGTTTTCTGCTTTCAGCTGGAAATGTATGGAGTTTTGACCACAATGATTTCATTATGGAGATTATTACTGTCTCGAGTGTCTTCTTTCCTAGCTATACTGTCCAAGAAAGGAATTTTTCATGTGTTAACACTGCAATGACAGACTTCTGATTAGTTTATATTTACCAGCTAATTAGTGCCAGACTATGCTGATTAGCTGATATAGTAACTTCATCCCCAGAAGACTCCACTTCATAGTAACTTCATCCCCAGAAGACTCCACTTCTAGAAATAGCACTAATAAAACTAACAAAAACAGTTTAGCAGGTTATATCAATTCAAGATACCTGATTTACTAGCCGAACACAGGAGATGTTCTGTATTTTTAACATTCTATCCTAGACAATTTAATGATGATGCTAAAATAAATGTGCCAACATTGCACATCCATTGACCTCTTCACCCTAAGTAATTAATTACCAAATGTCTCCTTGGTTCATTGTGTGTTCCAGAGGAGGAAAGAGTATAATCATATACCATAATCATATTTCACAGACTATTTGTCTTTCCTCCTCTTCTACATGCTGCCACCGACACAACCACAGTTCCTCTGTTCTGAGCAACACAATGACTTCTTCACCCCCAGTCTGAGGAGCACTAATTCCATAAAGATTCCAGACACGATCCCACCCTCTGTCTGTGCTAGGTTAGACCATAGCACCCCTCAGACAAAAGAACAGAGCAGCCTGTGCTGTACCTGGCGAGCTCACCACCCCTCTGAGATCTCCTGTCAGGCAGTGCAAACCAGCGGGTGTATAGCTCGGACTTAGGAGGCAATTCTCTTTTAAAAACTTCACTAGTAGTTCAGATGGAGTAGCCAAGAAACAGGAATTTATATAATACTTCATTTCCTTTTGACAGCGTTATGGTTTCAGTTCAGCACCTTTATTTAATTTTCAGGGTTCAAAGACAATTTCAAATCATTTTCACAAGGAGCATTTGGTTTATTTTAACATGAAGACATCACTCTCTACCCGGCACTGCCAGCCAGCCAGAGGCTATCCTACCGCTGCTGCTCCCAGCCCTGCACCGTGCCAGGCCTCACGTGCCCAAGCCTCCGGACAGGCCAAGGCTGGCCCGAGTGTCAGCCACAGGCCACAGCTGGGGCCCGCGACTGGCAATTACGCCGCACACATGGGCCCTGTCCCATGTTTGAAGATCCACGCAGCTGACTAGAAAGGAAATAACACCACGCTTCAGGCCTGCTGCTTCTGTGTTTGCTTAAGATTACAGTCCTAATTAATTGACCTCTGGTCAAAAGCGGTGTGCCAAGCTACTGCGACCAAACCTGTGTGGCTTAAAGAAGCTGTTCTGCCACACCACATACTGCTGTCCTTGCAACAGAAGGGTCCACATGCTTTCCCTACCAGCTCGTCTGATTCCGTACGTTAATTCTTTACCTCGTACTTGTTCTTCACTTGCTGTATGAGATGCCCACGACGAGGAAAGTTTGTTTTCCCTAAGGAAGAGCATTGTTCACTGTTCTAATTTGATGCCTTTACACAGTGCCCACTTTCAGCGCAGTCAACTCAAGGAAGCAATTTGGTGCTAATTAGAGAGTACATGGGTAGAGCTTGTTCCAAATCCTTTTTGCTTCTCTGGAAGGTAATATCTGCAGCGATGGGAAAGATCCTGTGTTTCTGGTCTTTCATTCTATTCAGATAGGCAGCCTTCTCAGAGAGAGCACTTTCAGAGGAAATCTGGAGACACACTCATGGGTTATAAACATACCATCTTCTACAGACTACAGCCTTGGCACCGCTGGATATGGGGACATCTGTGCCAAACACCATGGGACTCCTCCTGCACCTGAATTTTAAGGGCTGGAGGAACAGTCATGCTGTCACTCTGCTATCACTTCCAGCACAAATTCTTTGCCTTCTTAAATTCAGTTCAATTAATTGTTTAATAAAGGCTGGCTTCTGGCCTCAGTGCACATCTTGGTAAACTGGGTTATTTGCTTGGGGGTACACACACACTCTTTTCTGCGAACTTCACTCTGGCCTCTACAAGAGCTTCCAACTTGTTTTATATAATCCCCTCGGGGCACCAACTCACAGGCCCCTTTACCCCGAGACACTGTGACTATCTGTGACTCTTTTTGGCCTTCCTATAAATTCCATCAGTCTTCCGTCTGGCTCCATGGAACTGTGCCAGCTCTGTGCTGTCATAGTCCTTTCCAGCCTTATCGGTACTGAAATTTGCCTGTAAAAATTGCTGCTAATTCCATCTCTACCATGTGTTCCTCTCTTTCTTGTATACAAATACACATCCATGTGTGTGTATATATATATATATATATAAGCAACACAAGAGCAAGCATATGTATACTTACAAACCTTAGTTTACAGAACACTAATTTTCAGGCAGAACATATACTCTTCATTTTCTGGAAATATTTTCTGCAAATATCTTTCAGGAAAGAAGCTCTGCACATTCCATCCATGTCATGGCTTCCCATCATAGGTATTCGTGTTCAGACACCTTCTCTGGATTCCTCGTTTCTCACTGCTATTCTCAAAGCCCTGCATTTCAGAGATTGTCTAGCTCTCACATTTTTTTTTTCCCCGCAAATCTTCCTTCATCCATTCCCAGGTTTATGATCCCCTCAAAGCTATGGATAGAACAATCTCCCTTCCTTTTTGCCAAGCAATATCCTCATCCTTCTTCAAATCTGTTGAAAACTTACCTTTCAGTCAGCTATCACTGTTTTCTTCTGTAGTATTGTTTCAATCTTCCTAGTGTGAACCTTTCCTGTCTGTCTTGCTTTTGTTTAATTTAGTGTTTAAACTCCCTGATGCAGCAAATTCATCTTTTCATGAATTTGTGAAGTGCCATGTACCTTACAAAAGTACTTTAATAACAGTATTAAAAATAAGCACTGTGTAGTACCTTTCTATTCCATTCAATTTATGACGATGCTTTCGGGACATTAAGAGCCCACCTCCCCAGGCTGCCTGGAAGAGACAGAAAAAAGAGAAGACTCATTGTTTTGGAAAAGCATAACATATTCTAACATACTTCGGATCTAGTAATAAATATTTTAATTCAAGACAAAACACGGGTAAACACTGAAATACAGCACTTCATTTAGTTACTTACATCTACATGGAGCCAGAGGTTGTATTTTTCGCAAATATCTGCTATCTCCTGTATTGGATCAAAGGCTCCATATACTGTTGTGCCTGCAGTTGCATTTACAAAAAGAGGAATGTATCCCTACAATAAAAATAAAAATAGTATATATAAAACCCAGCCTCTTTCAGGAAAAAAAAAAAAAGTGAAAATCATTTTATAAATGCTGCTATCCCATTTTTCAGTCTAAAAACTTTCAGGAATCCCATGTGAAAGGTACATAAAAGCAACAGTAGAAACTAACAAATTGTATACCTGGTAGGAACAAACTTTGATTTTATTGTACTGTAACTTCACCAACTTTACTAGTCAGAAGGTAAAGAATATTATTTTGTCTAATCTCTTTCAGTGAGGAGATTCAAGCAGTCTAGTAGAAAACTAGCAATACTCAATTAAAGTTGAGACTTTAAAATTCATTAAATGTGATTTGTAAGTTGTGATTTGAAGGCTTGAAGTTGTTCCTTTAGTCTTTATCTAATAAACAGAACAAAGCAGAAAAAAGCAATCCAAAACAAAAACAATAAATGTGGAACTATCAGATCAAAGTGAGACAATTTAGAATTACATCAAATGTGAACTGCAATTTCATAGAGCACCCAAATGTAATGAAGTTAAGAAAAAAAAAAAATCTTGATTGCTCTTACTTTCGTGGTTTTATACAAAATGAATGGATTTTTCATTGGTTTGATTCAGAAATAACAATAAATGTTGAAAAAAAATGAAACTTACTGGCTATATTTACTAACCCTGCAGCCTTGAAATCTATGGGAATTTTTAGGACCAAACTTCAATAGAATTTTTAATAGTTTGGGCTAAACTTTAAAGTTTGGATAAAAGCAGGTTTAGTTTCATGTTTTCATACTTTTTCCCATATATTTCCAAACAGAAAGTTATTTTTTAAAGTCATAAAATACAGATGTGGTTCAAGAGTTAAAAATACTTTGTTTTTAAACAGTAAACGGAAACTTTAGCAAGACATATAGATAATTCCCTAAACAATACATAAATGTATAATTAAGCAGCCAAAAATATTATTATAACATTTACATCATTATAATGTTCCCTTTTAATGTTAACCCTCAGCCTTCAAAGGAAGAGGTAATTTTACTAAGCCAAGCATTTAACCATTAATTTTTAAAAACACAAACCTTTTGTTTTGCTTCCAAAATTTTGGCCTCCAAATCAGCTGGTATTATTTTGCCTCTGTAATTATTGTAGAAACAGAAAGACAAAGAAAATTAAAGAGTGCATATGGAAATATTAGCTACAGTTGAAATAATTTAATAGGATTTTCTCAACAGGTCATTAGCAACTTGACACACGGTACTGAACCAGTCCTTAAGCACAATACAAGAAATTTAACAGTTGAACACATTTAACATATCAAAACCTTAGCACTCATCCTACCTTTCATTGCATTTTATCAAAATCACATTGTCAGTTCCAAATCCAAGTGCAGCTCCAGCTTTCTTTATGGAGTAGTGACTCTGCAGCAAAACATATGCACATTTAATGGAGTGGTTGTTCAATTATGAAATATTTTCACAACATCAATAAATTAAGAATTAGCAGCATATTAAGCTCACATGTTCCGAGGTAAAGAGAACCAATTTAGGGACTGCAGCCATGCCTTTGGTTTTGACTTCAGGGAAATACTTGTAGCGTGCAGCCATTATGCTGTACATGTTGGAGATAGCTCCCCCTGTGAATGAATAAATGAATGAATAATAAAATTGTGATATTGAGAAAAAAATGCATACTAGACCACAGACATACAAGTCTCATTTGCATTATGTGATGAAAGTGGCAGTGAACAATGAAAAAAAAGAACCTCTGAAATGCACGCTCATCTGTCTAAACAGCATAGGGAGAGACCCTCTAGAAAGTCATACTGATAGAATTTCCTATCCATCACCTCTTTCAATTGCCAACATTTTGTAATAGATTCTGAGAAAGCTCAGCTTTCATTGTGCTGCTTTTGCATGACAAGTTCTTGTTAGCAAGAATAACAGGAATTTGTCAAATTGTTTGAGACTGAAGAAATGTCACATACTGGATGGATTTATCCCATCCAATTGTAGATCTAGAAGTAGATGCCTAAAGGGTAGATTTCTACAGCTGAGATAGTTATTCTAAGCTTCCTTACAGTCAATTAAGGGAAAGAGGCACTTTGCAGGCTATGATTCAGCTGATCTATTTTGACACTTACTTTTGAAGAATGTGAATTGAGGGAAAGCACCTATTTCTCTTGGTTTACTGCTAAAAAGAGCCCAGAACAGTTAGTTCAGTTCTACGATGCAGACCTCGAGATTTAGTAATTTGAATCTCATCCATAAAGTCTAGGATGTCTTATTCCTCTAATATTTCTTCATCAACAAGAACACTGAGAGAGATCTGTATTTTTCTTGCAGACTGGAGACCAAGCAAGTGTGCATTCCTGGATTTTATGTGGGCCCAAAAAGGAGGTGGAATTGTCCATCCTCTGACACAGGATGGTGTCCCCCCCACCCCAAACCAAGAAATCAGCTGGATGCCCATGTTGTCCACACATAGGCCAAGGACTTCTGCATGGTTTACTAGTCTCTTCTGACACTGCTGACCGCCTTTATATGACCTTCGCAGGAAGACACTTGGTCTTGGTCTTCAGAATCATACTGGTGAATCCGGTCAGATTATATCCCAGATAATATCTCCCAGAAAGTGACAGGCAGTCACAGTCTTTTTCTGGATGTGAGCTCAAGTCCTCACTGACCATCAAAGAAGTCAGTACATGATTCTCAAGAGCTATTGGTCAACAAGAGTTGTGGTTGCTCAGCAGCTCCAGAAATGAAGCTCATAAAAGTGTCCCTAACCATGTACCAGAGCTCATAGCCAAGTTTTAAAATGCTGGCCAGCCATGATACATAGCCATACTCAAAAATAATTATTTTCCCCTCCAACTGTTTTTTGCAGGATGCTTAAACAAAGCATTGATTTCAGGTGGGAAATTCCTGCTTCTAAGTATCTGATGCATTGTTTTGTGTTGGAGACATCGTGGGCATTCAGACACAGCTTATGTTTATTTTAACTTTTGAAGTTTTAGTCAAACCACCAAAACAGAGAGGGAAAACTCACCAGGTGAGAATATTCCATCACCATCTTTATTTGACCATCCAATAATCTCTCTCATCTTTCTAAGTGTTATTTGTTCCATGAGGACAAAAACAGGGGCAATTTCATAGGTAAACCTGCATGGACAAAGCAAACAAAAATGAACAACAAAATCAAATACAGATTCTAAAAACACACAGTAAATTTCCAGTCTATAATTTTTTGTAAAAATGCTTTAAATTCTTGTAAGTTTTCCTGTAAATTGAGGTTCTGATATTGCAAACTTTACCCAAGCAAAAATCCTCAGGAAGACAATAGCGGAAATACTGGTCAGTAAGAACAGTAGTATTCGCTCTTTTGCAACTTTCTGCAGAACCAACATAGGGCTTAACGTCCACCATCATAGAGCTGCTGACTGCTGTACAAGATTGTACTGTAAAACATTTGTTTCCTGAAGTGCCAATTTCACACTTGTGGAATAACATATTGCCAAATCCTTATGAAAACAGTGAACTTCACTGAGCTAAACATAAACATAATTAGAAGTATTGAGCTAGGGCTTCAAAGTCTAAATACAATTAATTATGTGGATTTATTCTGTTGATGGTCTCCAAGGACAACTTATTTCTACAATACCATGTGATCAATAACTGTCAAGAGTAATTATAAATGATGATTTTCTCATTACCAATTACAAAAAACCAAGTCAGCAGTCAACTATTGCATCTACCTAATGAGGGCAGAAGCCACTGCATAGTCTGGTATGCCCTGATGTCACAGACAGATATGTGAATGGAAAGTGACAGCCATACAACCATTTTTGGTGATGAAAGTACATGGATAACTGCTGTAAACCAACTGCTTTCTGTGTATGAGGGGAAAAAAAAAAAGTTAAAAAGGAGGGGAAAAAAAAGGAAGCAGAAAGAGACTAAACAATCAACCTGTGATTTCCAAAGGGATATGACACCCTGACACTTTGGATCTGACTGATGTCTTCCACTGGAATTATGTCACCAAAATGCATGTGTTGTCTTTCCAATACTAAAATGATGTTTTGAGAATAGGGGCAGCAAACTTTAAGGAGACATTTGGTATGAAGAAGGAAACGTGTCTGAAAAGCTTGTCTTTTATTTACAGTTACACAGGTTAGTTAAAATATTTTTTTCTACAATCCTTATGTGTCCTTAGTCTGTCAAAGAAACATCACCACTATTTTAAAAACATTTCTTCAAGATTAAACAGCATTTGTAATTCATTTAAGTGTTGGAATTGATATTTTCAAAAGCCAAAACACTGCTTATTTTGTTATTATTATCATTAGAACTGTCAGAGTCGGACAGTTGAATGCTGATCTGAAGTTTGTGTGCTGCCAATATTTACAGACACAAAATTAATAAACCAGTTGGTGTCTGCTAATGTGGGCAGTTATTGTCTTGTCTTAAGGTATCTCCCACCTTTATTTAGGCAGAACGACCAACTGAAGTCAACAGAAACTCAGCAGTGTATAGATTACTGTAGCCTAATACAAGATATGTTTAAGTCAGTGGGATTTTTTCTGTCAGTTTAAACATTTGCCAGTATGCAAAAAAGCATGCTGAGAATAACCATGATGCAATTTACATATTTTATATTACATTTTCATAAGCATAAATGCATAATACTGAAAATACCAAACTAATTCTGTCATCTTGGCTGGCAGTGGGCATAAAGAGAATTTCCAGATAATATGATTGCTTTCTAACCTCAGCTGGCTGCTGCATGGTGAGCCGATGCCCTGTACTACAGACCCCTAGAGCTGGGTGAGTAAAGGCAACTTCTGAAAGTTCAGCCCTGAAGATCTTATGACTACTGATGGATCTATGAATAGCACATTGATACAGTATTTCCAAGTCAATGTGGGAAGCTTACTGTGTTTAATTTAACATATTAACTTCACAGTGACATTTAAGTAACATTTCCTAATGGCAATTTAAAATTTTAAGAGAGCATTTTTTAATTGCTCACAAATATTTTAAGTGTTGTTTATAGATGGAAAAGAAAAAATAGCAAATGGAAAACATTCCCTGCCATAATCCAGTGTTACTGTCGCTTGTGTGCTACATGCTTGTACAGCCAAAAATAGGTTGGAACAGTTTTTAGGTAAAGGTCAAAACCTGCTCTTCTGTGTCATTTTTAATAACATTCTCTGTCAGTTCTTTGAATGATATTTTACAAAGATTTTGCTTTAACCTTACTTGCAATTACTGTGTTATTTGAAAGCATATCATGTTGACCTTGGCTTGCTGAAAAAAGAGAGCAAGGTATTATTTTGCATTTGCTAAACCTCATACAAGCAAGTAGGTGCTCAATTTTCATGCTAGCAGAGATGTATTTTCAAGATATATTCTTGTTTAAAGTATAAATGGATCAGAAACTAGCAGTACAGAACTAGCTATTTAACAATTTACTTTTAAAACCAAAGGCAAAAGCAACCTCATTTAAAAAATTAACTCTTTCAAAACTGAATGAGTGCAATGTTCTTAATAATGATGGCAATATTTCATAATACTATCACAGTCTGTCAGAGAGCTGAATTCTATTATGACATATCAGATTTGTACGATTCCTCTGATTACAAAAGGATAACTAAGCTAGGATAACTAAGTTAGTCAAAGGAAAGAGGGCTTGCAAAAAGTGACACCCTCTAATGTATCTTCTTGTCACAGAAGCAAAACATTTAAGAGAGCCTCTTTTAGAAATGTAATCAGATTTGTTTTCACTTTTAATTGTGGTGTGAAGAAAAAGCACTTTAAAGCACGTTGAAATACCTGTTTCATGTTTAAAATACATGTTGCTGGGTTTTCTTCCCAACCAGATTTTAAATCTGAATGTCTCATACTAATTTTTAGCAAACACAGAACTAAGAGAAGACTACTACTACAAAGAGTAGGCTGGTTTTGGCTGGAGCACCTTACATATTTTTCTTAATTGCTAATGTGACAAAACAGGCACAGCTCGGAATCTACATACAGCTGCTAGTAATCAGCTATACTTAATGAATCATATACTCATGGATAGGCCAGTGAAAATATTGTTCATTTTCCAATCTGCAGATAGATTTCCTATGTTCTGCCAATTAGCAGCAAACTACCCAAAACAGCAGTAGCGTTAGAGTTAAAACACATACAACACAGGACTAAACCAAAGGCAGTGTGTTACCTGCCAAGAATTTGGATTCTCATCCCATTTGGACTCTCATCACATTTTTTAGCACAAATGAATAAATACATAAAAACTAGCTGGAAGGGTTTTGGTGGGGTTTTTTCCATTAATTATATGCTCTGTTGCAAAAATTCAACAAAATACTCTACATTTACATCTAGCTTTCATTAATTTTGAGGTCAAGAGAAATCAGGAAAAGTTTCCTCATTTATATGCTCTAGATTAAAAATTGTACTTTTTTAATAATTCCATTTATGAATCCACACACAACTTTCATAAATCTTAGACTGAATAAATCTTTCATTATCATCAGATTCTTTTCAGTGTTACATTTTTAACCATTATGAAGCCACTTCTTTACCAGCACATGAACAGGAGAAGGTGGTGCCCCAAGCCTGCTATCTCTGAAGTCAACAGGAGAAAAGACAATAAAGTTTTACATATTTAGTATTCTAATGTTAATATGTGAATAGCTGCAGGATTACCCAGTCTAGAGGAAAAGCTTAAAAAATAAATGGGAAAAGATAAAGACTGGTCCAAGAGAAGAAAAATAATTTCGTATTATTATATTAGAAACAGCATGTTTTACTTACATGTGCTCTGGAATATTTGCATTTCTGTTTATCAGAAATGTAAAGCTGTTCAGCTTTATGTAACTATTTTCACTGTATTACTGATAAATTAGGGAAAATATGCTTTTATTGAAGACCCAACAATTGTCATTTAAAGATTATACACATCTGTGACAATACATGTCTATCATGTCCCTCTAAGCACTAGTCCCGGACGCTGAGGACAGGACACTGCTTACATGTTCGTATTAGCCGTTGATGTCAGCCACTCGCCGGCCAAGCCAATGATGTCCAGTCCTGTGGACAGCTGATTGAAAAAGCGAGGATGACCTGGAAAGAGAATTGGGAGCAACTTAGAACTCCACCAGCATCTCTCAGGTTTCAGTTTTAAACCGTCCAACTGGTGACACAAACAATCGGTTAGCGCTCATGATACGCTTGCAGCAAAGTTTCCAAAGCGAGTCTGGCGCACGCAGAGACCGAACCAGCATTCATGGGTGTCTTCTGACCAACTTGAAAAGCCGCTTTGGAGGGAGCTCCTGGATGGAATAATGAGCGTTTAAATGAAATGACAGAACCTCTGGGAGATTCGACCCTGTAAAACACCCCCAGGAGCCTGTGCGAGGCCCCGGGCTAGCCCACCTCCGGAGCCCCCCCGAGAATCACCGTGCTGTGAACTCGCGGGGAGGGGGGGAGGTTGAATACTTGGCAGTAACACCCTGCAGGTTTTGGGCTATTTGCATTTGAATGAAGATAGAGAGGCTGCAGGGCTAGGGGCGGGTGCGTGGGGAGCCTGGTGCTTGCGGGGCTGCGTGGCCGCGGAGCGCCGTTACGCGGGTCCCTGCGGGCAGCGTCCCGCTGCGGCGGAGCGCCGGGAGACCCCCCAGGGCTCCTCGGCACCGGCGTCTCCCCAACAGGGTTTAAAAGCTGAGATTCACCTCAAGAACAAAGGCTTTACTGTCAAACTGAAGTCAAACGTATTCCTGTGCTTCAGCCAAAGTGGCTTTAACAACTTTATAAGCCCGACCACCGGGGTCTGCTCTTCTCGCATGAAGAGATTAAATTTCCAACAAATTATGCGGCGCTTTGAGGGCAGAGGGAAGGGGTCGCGGTTTAGCTCTTATCTCCTCTCTCCCGGGAAAGGACACGCAGAGAACGCAGCGGCGACAGCCCAGCCCGAGAGGGGGGCTCAGCGCCCGGAGGAACCCTGTCATGTCGCGTTTGGCTCAACACTGGGCACATCAGCAGCTTTTGACATGAAGAAGGACATGCAATCCTGCTCCGAGCGATGTCAGCGGGAACCTTTTGGAAGCGCATCAGAAGAAGCGGCTGAAATCGGGGGCACACGGGGGCGAAGCGCCAGGGCTGCTCACGCCCCGGGGAACCGGGCAGCTCGGGGCTGGACCCAGAAATATCTCCACGGCTGAGCTCTCTGCTTTGCAAACCAGCACTTCTCTCCCTTGCCACGACACAGTTTGCGAAGTTATTTTAAGAGACATTTCACTGGCCTCCCAAAATCGCGAGCAAGCCTGCGGTCTCCTGGGGCTGGGCTGCTGGTTCAGCCCCGCTGGCTGTAAAGGGAGCTTCGCCTGGAGAGAAAACGCCAGTCCTGGGGCCCGCGGAGTCTGGGCGTGTGTCCTGGGGCCTCACACAGTCCCAGCAGCTCCTCTTTAAAGCTGCACCACGAACTGCCTTGAACAGAGCTTGTGTCGGATCGAACACCTTCATCTCCGCTCCCGGGAGGGGTCCTGCCGGGCCCGCAAAAGCTCCATGGGAGGTGGGGGTGAGGGGAAGAGCTTGCTCCGCATCCCGGCGCAATCCATCCCGGAATAACGGTGCAAGCACAGAGACCGCGGTGACTCCGGCTTTGCTGCTGGCCCCCTGTTCAACCCCCCACGGGGCTGGGAGCAAAATACTCTCCCCTTTGCTTAAGGGCACAAAAATCATAATATGCTTCTGACACTCTTGAATAAATCAAACCTCCATATAAATGGGAAAAGACAGGGAGGTAACCGCACGTTTGTTGTCAAGATTATTTTCCCTTAAACGCACCGTGCTGGATTTTCACAGCTGCACAATTAACCAGTGGAGAAAGCAGAGCCCCGTCCTTCAGGAGCCGTCGCTCGCAGCTGCGCAGCCAGAGGAGGTCACACAGAGCTCCCCCCACCCCCCCAAACAGCTCCCGCTGCCCCACGGCAGCAGCCCCGCCGAGCCGAGCCGAACCGGGCCCGGCCAGGCTGCTCGTCGGACACAGCTCAGCAGCCCTGCAGCGCTGGAGCAGGACTTGGGGGGAGAAGCACGGCCCCTACTCCGTTGTCGCTCCGGTTCTTGACCTGCTTGGCAGCAGTCGGCGCTTGTTGCCAGCCGAGCTTTCTGCTGATAGAGATGTAAAACATTTCAGGCCAAACAGCCTGAAAGAGCACAGACTTTGTTGATGATTCCTAGGATTTCAGTCTCTTTTCATTAAACGTCTGGTGAACATAAAAAAGAAAAACTGCAAATTCAGTGTCATTTATGCCCTCATTTACCTAATGATATTGCTCCCTGGAGACACAGACAGCTCGCATTTCATCAAGTGAAAGAGATTACGTCTTAAAAACTTGTTTCTGGGCTCTGCAAACACCACTGAGCCCTGCCCGCCGGGGACGGATGGAGCATCAATAACTGAAGTTTCTGAGCAGAGACATTTCCAGGGCCCGCAGACAGCCCTGGAGCTGAGCCTCCAGGGAGGCAGCGGGGAGGGCATGAAGAGGGTGTGGGCTTATATCCGTGGGCTCAAGCCCTCTCCCTTCACCGTGTGCCAGAGAAAAGCCCCAGGAATGACTCTCCAGAGTAGAACCTACCTGTCCTGACTCCATATTTCAGCGTGTCCCGGCAGTCCACCAGGATCTGCTCCAGGGACTCGGGGTTGTCCGAGAGTTCCAGGTTGAAACCTTCCATTCCCTCCAGGAGCTGGTGCGGGTGGTGGAAGTCCAGCACTTTGGTGGATCTGTCAAACGTCTTCCTCACGTAGTTGAGGAGGATGTCCACGACCTCCAGCAGGAACTGCATGGTCTGCTCCTCGCCATTCTTGGCGGGCAGCAAATCTGCAGGGCAAACCAGCTGTAAGCAACCTGCTCCGGGGAAATCACGGCCCCAGCGCATCCTAGCTGTAGTGGGGCGGCCGCCTGGCCCCGGGCCCGATCCCTCCCCGGCGACTGAAACCCGGCGCTGCCCCAGGGAGCCCAGCCCCTCTCTCCCCACCGGTGGGGAAGGGCAAGCCCAGGTTGCCCACGGGAACGGCGGGGCCACCTCCGAGGCATCCCGACCAAGAGCACGCACCTCCCGGGGGGCCAAGAGCACCCTAAACCCGCACTTGCCCTTCTCCTGCAACGCCACCCCCCGCCCCGCAAAGGTACTGGTTTGCCTTCCCCATTCTCCTCGTCAATGTCCCCCTACCAGCAATCATAGACCGTCTCGTTGCTATTTTACTGAGGAGGAAACACAGGATAAAATTACTCTCCTCCCGGGGGCTGGATCTGGAGGGATCCTGGAGGAACCGCCGGAGCTGAGCTGCAGAGGATCAGCCCAAAGTACGTACAATTGCATTTAAGGAAACTCGTGCACATCGCCAGTGAGGCTCTTGGCAAACACACACACAGACCTTCCTTCAAAAACAACCAAGCAAAAGCACGGTCTGGACGTGGCTGCAGTTCCCAGGGAGGGAGGACACACTGCTAAGGGACGTGCCCGAGATGGAGCAAGCAGAAGCTGTAAAGAGCATTTACCTCGGGCATACAAATTGGAGAAGTCTGTCTCGGTGCGCCGGAACCTGGATTCCTTCTCACTGTTCTCGCACGCCAGCAGGCTCTTGGAGGACTGTCTTTCCTTTAGGGAGCTGACGATCCGGCCCTTGTCTTCCAGGCTGTTGGTCCTTTGCAGGAACCCTACATTGTTATTGTAAGGTGCACAGGCACAGGTCAGAGTTTTCTCGCTTCCCAACATGTTCAGAAATAGCTAAAGCAGCTCTCTAGACAACAGTTCAAAGCGATGTTGGCTCTGGATCTGACTAATGAGGTCAGGAATAAGAGTATTTATGGGGATTATTTGCCTCCAGGAAGGAAAGCTCAAAATGCCATCAACTGCAAAAACCCAGCCATGCAAAAAACAAATTTTCATCATTTAGTGCAGTGGTAAATTCTTATTAAGTCGATCAGACAGATTCCACTTCAGTAACCAGCCACTGGAAGAGAGTTCAGGATGAGTCAATGCTATTTCAGCCTGCAGGCGAAGTTTATGGACCTAGCAGACAGGGGCAATGATGTGTGATTAAAATCAGGGCCACTTTCGGTTCTCCTCGTGGTGCTCTCAAACACAAAAGGCATGAGGACAGGCAGCCATTCTGGAGCAGCTGTCCAGAGAGCGCCAGAGCTCTAAGGACACCGGTAGCACTCATCAACCCCACTTTCCTGTTATCAGTACCAGCCCGTGTCCAGGAGATGCGGATTTTCCATCTGAAAAGATGCTTTGATACTAACACTAATCATCCCCGGGCTCTCCAGGAGCTCCGCTCTCACCGGAGACAAAGCCCTCGTGCCATCACACCTGCTGTTACGTGCAACAGCAATAAAAACTCCTCGCCCCAAGAACTACGGTGGCGAGCGACAAGATCCGTCTACTTCAGCAAGGCAGAAAGAACCATTGATTCTCGGGATTTGATCCACTAAATCCACGCCCGCTAAATCACCCATTGTGTTGGTCTTTTCATTATTAACGAAGGCAGCGGGTTTTGACCTCCCAAGCTGCAGCAAGCGCGACTCTGTATTTGGAAGAGACAGTACGGCAGCACCGGCCTCCCTTTTTTTTTTTTTTTTTTACCCCCTAAACAAGTGACGATTGAAACCAAAGCTTGCCGCGGCTGGGGATGTCCGCCACGGAGAAAAACCACCGCGGTAACCTCTCTCATCCACGTTTCCCGACGCCGTTTCTCTCCACCTCCTGCCGCTCTCCAGCCATGTGCCTTCGCTTCCCGGAGCGCCGGGACGGCAAGCTCCTCCCGCCGGGCCCCTGCAGCTTGGGCAGACCCCGGGGGCCGCACCTCCGAGGGAAGAAAATCCTCAGCCACCGGTCAGTGGCTCCCGGCGCGGTCCCTGCGCCTTGGACCCTGCTGCCCGCCTGACAGCCCCAAAGAGCCAACGAAAATGCCCGGCCGGTAGCCCCTTCTGCAGGGCAGGTGGATCCAGCTCCTCCGCCAGTGAACACGTTTTTCCTTTCAATAGTAATCTCCTCTTAATTAGTTTATTTCTATGATGCTTTTAGGAATACGAGTTATATGAGAAAAAAACTATTTAAGGGAAACTCTATTCGTGCATAAGTTGAGAGTAGCCGTCCAGGATCAATGACTTTTTTTTTTATATATAGTTTTGTTGTTACTGCTTTTAATAGTCCTTGCAGCGACCGCCAGCTCCTGCGGTTCGCCTGCTCGTCAGGTGGAGCCGCTGATACCGAAGCAGGTGCGGTCCGGACTGAATTCCGGAGCGATCCTCTTTCCTCAGGTTCCGTGGGTTCATTTTATTTTATTTTTCCACTCTTTCTTCTCGGTGGCGATGCTCAGACGGGAGAGTGACGTGAGAAGAGATGTCTGCAAGAACAGCAGCGCTCCCCGCGAGAGCAGTGTTCCCCGCCGCACAAGCGGCGCTCCGGTGGGAACAGAGCGGGCAGGGCTTCAGTAACCGGGAAAGGACGCAGCTGTCTCCGGTTCGACTCGCACCGGGCTCAGGGGGGCCGGGGCTTCGCTGAAGGGTCTGGCCTACCCAGAGCTGCGCCAGGCAGGCGGCGGGGACAGCACGCCGGGGGCACGGAGCCCACTCCTTGTCCAAACGGCTTCGGGGCGGTTCTTGCCCGCGGGGGCTCCGCAGCCCCGTTATGATGTACCGGAGCCGGCGGCAGGGAGCGGAGAGGGCTCACAGCGGCTTCGCCCGGGGCCTGTCCGCGTGCACCGCATGGGGCCGTGCGTGAGGCGGCCCGAGGGCGGAGATTGAAAAAAACCCCAAAACAAACCCCAAACAAAACAGTCGCAGACACCATCTCATTCGGCTGCAGATAACGTGTCGTTCGCCCGGGTGCCTCGGCCCCGGCAGTACCGCACGGAGCTGGAGGTCCGGTACCTGCTGTGGGGCCGCCGGACCCTCTTGTTCTCCGAGCTGCCCACCCGGGAGGCGAGCAGCCTGCCCCCGAGGCTCCTGCCACGCCCGGGGGAAGCGCACGGCTGTAGCAAATCTTCCATCCGCACCCTGTGCGAAAAGCGAGGCCGGTGTAGCAGAGCTCCAGCCAGCAGCAGCAGCCCATGAAGCAGCGTCCCCGCTGCTCCCCCCGCAGCAGCAGCGACCTCCCGCAGGTGCTCCACCGACGGATTATTAATCGATGCGCTTTAAGAAACCGAGTTTTTAAAAGCCGAGAGACCAGACCGGCGAAGCAGTCCCTCGGTCCTCAGCGTGACCACAGATCCGGCGTGATTTCACATCAGTCCTCGCGTGTGAATCCCCTCGGCCTCGCCGCCCCGCGGGGATCTCAGCTCCCGAGGCAGGGCCGCCTGTGCCGCGGCCACCGGGCGATGCACAGCGGCGGGGCCGCAGGAGATCCCGGCTCCCTCCGAGGCCAAGGCGGTTCAGTGTGACTTGGCAACAGAAATGCCGCTTGCTTCCCAGACGAGCTGAGTTTCTAACGTAGATGGTTGCTTTTGAAATCCCGCTCTCCTCTGTTGCTCGCCGGGCTGGGAACCATCAGCTGTCTGGGGCCAAGCAGTTGCAGACACACCCGAGCGATTTCATTACGTCGAGTATTTCCACTGGTGCCACGCAAATGTTAGCAGGATCGGTCCCAGCAGCAATAATAACTGCCGTGGTGGGAGTGAAAGGCGTAGCGTGAAACTCCAAACACAGGGTGAAATCTGCCCATACTTTGCCCGCAGTGACAGTCCATTAAACCACTTCAAAATATGTTCTCTTTTTTTTTTAAGTGGGTATGTGCAGAGACCAAGCGTGGGGGTGTGGCAGCGGCAGGGCTCTTTTCAGACGCTGGCTTTCAACCAGAAAGGAAAGGAGCTAATCCTTAAATTGGTCAGTTGTTTGAGAATAAATGACATATAGATCTTGGGTATGTAATTACTGAAAATGTCAAACACACAATATACAACACAGGTGGAAGAACTGATGCATTGTTCAAGACCTGCCTTTTCTCCGAGCTCAACCCTTATTTAAAGTTTCATTCAAAATTAATCGATTCCTGTGTGATACACACAGAGAGAACAATTCCGAGGCGCCTGGTTTACTATAGCTTTGTAACTGCACGATATTTAGGGTCCGGAATGGTGTCTTGTGAAACGTAAGGTCGAGGGGTATCATCTGTAATAGTCAAACGTCAGCTTGCTTAGCATGTTTAATTAGGATTTCTTGGCAACGCTAATACTTCACTCTGTGTATTTATCACAGGCAACATTCCCTCTCTGTCTTCGTGAAGGTTTTAGATTCAAGTGGGAGGGCTCATACAAGCAAAAACAGTGTCCGCGATTGAATCCGATTATTCCGAATCATCCTCTCTATTCAGGGCACCTTTTTCGTGTAAAATAGAAGAGAGACAGAAAAGGAAAACCGACCACCAAACCCGAGCCAAAAATACAGCAGCCCTGATTGTTTTGAATTCCCTTCACAAAGCCTCTACTACACTCTCTTTTGCCTTTCTCAAATCCAAAATGGTGGGATATTCGGTGTATTGGATCTCATTGAGAGAAGCTGCCCTGTCCCTCTGTAACCCCGGTAGTCTAGCAACACGGAACAAGCCTAACGGTGCGTTACTTTATCAGTTCTGCTTGCCGGGCTAAATTAAAATGATGATGAGAAAGCCCATCGCTCCAGCCACTGAAGGGACTGGTAGGGAAACGCTCCATTAAACCCAGATCAGGAGCTATTTATAGAACTAAGCGACTACTCGTTAATGTCGCCTGTGGGTACCAATGAAATCTCTAATAGACACAGGGCTAAACATTCGCATCCTGATTCTCTTCCAGTGCAGACTTCCACGTTACAAAACGTTTAGTGAACGAGCTTCGGCTCGGGCAAGTAGGGCAAGAGGTTTAAATATATCTTTGCTTTGAAAAAAAAAGGCCCGTTTCTCCCACGGAATATCCCCCAACCCCCCAAAAAGAGATGTCTGGGGAAAATGGGAAATAATTTATATTCATAAGGGGCACGGGCTAAGCCGAACGATTTTCCCCATCAGAAAATGAAGATTTGACTGTTTGTCTGCGAAAGCGAAGGCGCTACGGAGAAATCTGGAGAAGGGAGACAGCTTGTTATCTGCAAATGAATCTCTTGCTATAACGTTGCGACCCGATTGTGCATTTGTTTTCCTTCCTGCATTTCATGTGCCTGCGCGCTGACTGGCTGCCAGCGCTATCTTACCAGCGCAGCAAGCTGACGAATTACTCTTTAATAAGGCTCTCGTTAATCTTTTTCCCCCAAGAGATCCGTATTTTCTAGTCAGATAAGGCTGAAAAATTTCAGACAGCGAGCGGCGGCCAAACCCCCGGCTCCTTCCTCGCCGTCGGGCCCTGCGCTCNGGAGGCCGCGTCCCTGGGGCGGTTGGCGGGCGCTGCGCGCAGCTCTGGTGGCCGCCAGCCGCGGGAGGGCCCCGGACCCGGCGGGGAGTGGGCGCGTCGCGCAGCGTGGGGGTGTCGCACGGAAAGGCACGGGCGGACTTACCGCATATCTTCAGCCCGATCTTCCTGGTGCACCCGTGAGCCACGCCGCACCACGAGTCGTAAGCTGGAAGAGAGGGCACAGTCGTTCCCCTGGGCCGCAGGCCGCCCGCCCCCCTGNTATCTTACCAGCGCAGCAAGCTGACGAATTACTCTTTAATAAGGCTCTCGTTAATCTTTTTCCCCCAAGAGATCCGTATTTTCTAGTCAGATAAGGCTGAAAAATTTCAGACAGCGAGCGGCGGCCAAACCCCCGGCTCCTTCCTCGCCGTCGGGCCCTGCGCTCCCCCCGCCCGTGGGGGCTGGCGCCTCACACCCCGGTTTACCGCAGGAGGGGCGGCGGGGCCTGCAGGCGCGCTCCCCGGGGTGCGCAAGGCCTCGGCCAGCGCCCACCCGAAGGAGGGCAACGGCGCCCGGTGTCGGCGGCGGGGCCGGGGCCGCGGAGGAGAACCGCCGCGCGGCCGGCAGAGGGCGCTGGAGGCCGCGTCCCGGGGGCGGTTGGCGGGCGCTGCGCGCAGCTCTGGTGGCCGCCAGCCGCGGGAGGGCCCCGGACCCGGCGGGGAGTGGGCGCGTCGCGCAGCGTGGGGGTGTCGCACGGAAAGGCACGGGCGGACTTACCGCATATCTTCAGCCCGATCTTCCTGGTGCACCCGTGAGCCACGCCGCACCACGAGTCGTAAGCTGGAAGAGAGGGCACAGTCGTTCCCCTGGGCCGCAGGCCGCCCGCCCCCCTGACCCCCCTGCGCAGCCCCCCGGCCGCGGGCACGGCAGCTTCCCCAGCCCGGCAGCGCGAGGCAGCTGGGGCCCGGGTGACAGCGAGGTGACGCTGGCCCGCCCAGAGGGGAGGGAAAGGCTCCCGGGACCCGAACAGCTAATAATTTACTGGCGGGGCTCCAGGGAAGTGGCAGCTTAAAATAAAGTGGCGTGAAATGGGGTCACAAAGGAGTTCAGGAATTAATTGGGTGAAAAATAGTATTTGACTAGATGATCGGACTTGCATGACTGAGCCTCCGCGGGACTGACGGGCCGCCCACGACCGCACTGGCGACGCTCCCGGCCCGGCCCCTGCCCCGGAGCCCCCTGTGCCCCGCGGCTCGGCCGGCCCGTCCCACTGTACGGCGGCCCTGGGACCAACAGCCCTTCGCCCGCCGGCCCTGCGTGCCCCAGGAATCACCGCCGAGAGGCTCCTGTGCTGAGCCAGCGCCGGGGGCGCGGCCGCACCGACGGGGGTGGCCGGCTCCTTCCCAGCCCCTGTGAGCCGCGGCCCCGCCACGGTCCGGTCGGCCGTAGCTAAGCGCAGGGGAAGCGGCGAGCGAAGCCTGGGGATAAGGAGGAGGGGGCGCCGGTCCAGGGCACAGCCGAGCCCCTCCGGCCCCGTCGGCGGGGAAGGAGAGGCGGCCGCGGACATGGCAGCCGCGGCGGGGCACAGGGGTCGCCCAGACGGGGTGGCGCTGAGGGGGCCGCTGTGGCGTTGGGCAGCTCGGCCGGGTGGGGAGGGCAGCGGCCCGACCCTCGGGGGGGAAGCCGCGAGAGAAGCGCCCCAGCCGGGACGGGCGGGCGGAGGAGCGCTGTCAATGGGGGCGCTGCCCGTGCCGGCGGGCGGGGAGCCCCGGGCGGGCGGTGCGGGGTGCTGCTGTCAGAGGTTGTCTCATTTTTAGCCGCGTGGGCAGTTAATTCGATTTCTGCGTGTGACACCTCAGCCGAAGGCAGCAGAGCCTGTCACCCCCGCCTGCAACAAGACCTGGTGCTGTCGTTCGTCCCCTCCCCCGTTCCTTCCAGTTGCAGAATAATTACAATAATGACTTCGATGCTTGTGCCTCGTCGCCCTTTCAGGGTAAAAGCTATTCCCCGCTTTGCGGTGCCTGACAACCTTTCATTTCTTGCTGTTGCCCGCTCTTTGTCTCTGATGCTTTATAGCATCGAGCCTCTTTTTTATTTATTTTTGGTAGGCGAAGGACTGAATTGCCTGGCAGGGCTATAAACTGATTCTCTATCCACCTGCAGCAGCCTCTGCTTCCCACTCACACCTCAATAACTCAGGGCGAATTCAGGGCAATTAGGAACACAAGGCTTTGAAAAGCTACAATTATCATCCCAATTTCGCTTGATTACAGGCTTCAGCGTAGGCTGAAAGGAAGCTGCAGCATTAGCATTTATAAAATGTAAGGGGGGGGACACCCACTTTAAGCCACTGGTTTAAGTCCGCCCTTTAACTGATTCATTTTCTCCACATCCCTTACAACATCCCGATTTTTTAGCCATCTGGGGGGTTATTTTATTGTCTAAATCCCTCAAATGTGGCTGTAAGATAAAGGCAGCTCTGGCTGCTGACGTGGGCTTTTCCTCCCAGCGTTTTGTTCACCACGGAACAACCTCTCCCGCTCCCACCAGGAAGATGGTTTCTTTGTGTAGAGCACTTTCCACACCTTGCTTAACGGCGCAGAACAGGGCTTCACGGATTTATCGTTTCGTTTCCAAATTGGTCTTTTCAATAAAGGTTTTGGAGAAAGCCTCCGAAATACTTTAAACGAGGAAAATATTAAAACCTACTTGTGGGTCGTAAATTAGTTGGGGTGGGGTCCGGAGCGTCGTTGGAGGACGAGGGAGCGGAGGAAGCCATCCCTTCCGAAAAGCCCCAGTCCCCGGAGCCCGGGTTTCCTCCGGTATTCCTCTGAAGGGTGGGAAGCAAAGAATTTGCTGGAAGGAAGAAAAGGCGGTTTTAGTAGTCTGGTCTCCTGGTGAACCGCACCGGAGTCCCGTCCGGAGGCCGGCGAGCGGCAGCCCGCAGCCCGGCGCAGGTCGCAGGGTGGGCGGGGGCCGGGCGGGCAGGGACCAGCCACGGCGGGCAAATGCCTCGACAGCCTGAAGAGCAAAATGGTCCCTCCGCCGGATGCCGAGGCGCTCCCTCCCCCGCCTGAACGATGGATTTAGCAGAGCATGAAGTCTATCGCAATTATATCGGTGGCCGCTGAGCAGGACAATTATGCGGCTCGCGTCAAACGGAAACCAACGTGCAAAGCGGGCTTCGAAATGACTAGCCCGAATGACCTACAATCCCAACCGGAGCCCGGTTCTGTGCCTTACCATCCGAGCCCCAAATACACAGCAGGCTCAGCACTCAGGAAAGACTGACAGACAAACCCCTGCCGCCACAAAGGTTCTCCTTGCCCAGGTGCAATGACAGGCGCACACACATGTGTATTTGCACACGCGTCTCAGCAAATCGGGACCGGTACGTGCTCCAGCACTACCCAGCGCTCTCTCGTGCCCGCTGTCGCGGCACAAATGGCAGGAGAGGCATGTCTGGCTGGGGGAAGGAGGGTGCCGGACCAGCCCTCGCTCTTCGCCAGATGTTCGGCTCTTTCCTGGCGGACACGGCGCTCCGATAACCAATACAGGGTCTCCGATCGAGAATTGACGGGTCAGTGCCCCGCTCGTCTCTTTGTTCCCACAGCTACCTGCGATTTATTTTATTCCCCTTGTAAAGAAAATGAAGGTCGCAGTAACGAACGAATGCTTTCTTTGTTAGCGGCTTTTTTTTTCAAGTCGGTAGCTACCGATTAATTTCCACTGCTGGGCGGATTTACGCCCGCATGTAAACGCAACAGATCAATTATTTCAATGGAAAACAGGTATTTCACTATTTTAAGAGGGAAAAGAAAACAACGATAAAGCAGAAGAGATTCTCTAGACAATGCCTGGAAGTGAAGTAACAGGTTAAGACAATGTCTAAGGCGCTGGCTGTGTCCAAATACCCGTTATCCCTTTATAGGTACGACAGCGACCAAAAGCGGCTTTAGGGAAAAAAAAAAAAAAAAACAAAAACCAAAGCTCCAGATGCTGAAAGACGTTATCAAAGATTTGAAAAAAAAGGATGCTGTTTAGAGGAGACTTACCGAGCGGGCGAGTGGACGCTCCTACTGCCGGAGTCCAGGCAGGCAGGGCGACTCCAGCCTGGGAGCGACCCGCCGCTTATAAACTCCGCCAGAAACGACGTCGGAATATCAATCGCGCCGCGGAATTTAATGCGAGATGACCTTTTTTTCCAGAAGTGCTCGGATTTGCTTTTTAAAAACCGTGAATCGCCAGTTGATCTGCTTCGACGCAGGCATGAGTCACAGGGCTGCCGCCACCCCCTCCGCGCCGCTCCGCGCGGGGGCTGGGGACCGCCGGGGCGGCCGGCGGGGGCGGGGAGGGGCGGCCCACCCGGCT
>VZTO01019075.1:50717-61443 GCA_013400615.1 Syrrhaptes paradoxus | reverse complement strand
AGGGGCGGCCCACCCGGCTCCGGCTGCCGCCGCCGCTCTGCTTCGCCCCGGTGTGGCGGGGCCGGCTCCTGCGGCGGGTGAGGCTGCCCAGCAGCGGCGGGGGCGGCACCCGGGCAGGGGCTTGTCCCTTGCGCGGACGGCGGCAGAGGCTTTCCCTAGACAGCGCTGGCTTGACCCGGGGTCGCCGGCTGCGCGCACGGTGCGGGCCACGAGTGAGCCAGGTGGGATCCGTGCGAGCTGTAGCTAAGCGAAACCACCCCCCTCGCTGTGCCGGGGGTGTGATGTGCCCCGGCGGCTCACGGCGCGGTCCCCGCGGCGGCAGCGCTCTCCGGCAGAGGGTGGCAGAGGCACAGGCACCGCCGCTCCTTCTGTCTGCCCGACCCCAGGGGAACATTTGGATTTCTGTGACTTGCCCTCAGCGTTGCCGTCAGATTACGGCGTCATACCTGACATCTTTTTGCTAAAAAAACCCAAACATTAAGACAACTTTTTTTTTGTACCCCCGACAACCCCAAATCCTTGTTTCTCCATCCCACACCCCGACCGTGCTTCGCCAACAATTTGTGGTGGGGACGGCCGTGATACATTTCAGCACGTCGTGGTAGCTATGCGAATGTCTAAACCAAAGCATTCTCACTAAGATGGCACGTAAGAGGCTGGGAGGAACCTGCAGTGAGACGGGAGGAGGGGAAACAGCCCGATGGAGCCAGAAGATTTCATCCCGTGCGGGCGGTGCTGGGCAGCGCAACGAACAGCAGGGACGTGTCCTTCTTGAAGGACTCGAGGGAAGAGCAAAGACATACAAACCCTTTTTGGGAAGGAGATCGCCCGACTGACAGCATTAAGTATCCAGGACGGTTGCTTTGCCGGGCACACCTACTGTCTAGGAACGGGTCACATAATCAAAACACCGACAGCACAAAAGCCAGCTCTTAAATACAATTGTAAAGGAATTCACAGCCCTAGATGACATGACCTTTAGCCATCTACTCCCGGCTATTGTTTTAAAGGTGGTTTCAACCACTTGGGCAACATGTTTGCTCAGTGCAGAGTGTAAGAAACAATAATACGACTGTAGCTGATTGTCTTTATAAACGCAAACAAACATTCATAGGAAATTGTGTCAGGATTGCAGTGCAAAGAGTCAACGAGAGATCACGCAAAGGTCTCCTAAGTCAATAGTCACTGCAAGATGCGACCCAGCTGGGTCTGCGCCCGGCACCCGCACAGCGTGTGCGCCCATTCCTGCCCTTCTGGCCTCCCAG
The DNA here is from genome assembly GCA_013400615.1 of Syrrhaptes paradoxus. Lineage (NCBI taxonomy): Eukaryota > Metazoa > Chordata > Aves > Pterocliformes > Pteroclidae > Syrrhaptes > Syrrhaptes paradoxus. Next base: position 60,178 of record VZTO01019075.1, on the reverse strand, counting down.
AAGTGCGCGTCTGGAGTAAACAGACATGTTCTAACATAAACATCTGCATCCGCGGAGAGGCTGAGGCCCGTCAGGGGAAGGAGCCGAACAAGTCCATCGTTCCGGCACCTCGATGCCCCCCGCGGCGTGCCGCCCGCCGCCCCTCCGCGCCCGGGCCCCGCCGCTCCTCTCAGCACCGCGGACAGCGCCCGCTCTCCGCCCCGCCNGCGCGGCCCCAGCGCGGTCACCGGTACGGCCCGGGGGGAGCTGGCGCGGTCAGCGGCGCGGCCCGGGGAAGACGGTGGGGGCAGCAGCCCCGCACGGCCCCGGCGGGTGTACAGCCCCCTCGCTCCCGGGCGGGCCGGAAAACGTCGAAACCCACCCCCGCCGAGCCCGGCACGGCCCTCCCGGCCCCTCTAGGTGGTGCTGTGGTTCAAGCACCGTTTCAAGTGAGAGCGCTCAAAGCCTTCCCCTCCGGATGGGGTCCCTTTTTTGTGGCTATTCCTCGAGTGCCCTGTAAGCACAGGCCACAGAGAATCTCTAGAGGCTGCAGCCCCAGAAGACTTCTTTTTTGCTTTGAACCCCGACATTGACTGAGGATGCGAAGCACACAGGAAAAACCACGGACCTACAGCATCAGCAAGACAGCAGGACGCAGATGTGTAATTCCCTTAGTTAAAGCTTGCAACCAGCGCATCGGTTAGAACTCACTTTAAAAAGCCAGACCATGGGGTCTCTTCTAGTTCACCTCCAGCCACTAACTGGACATGCTAAAATATGAATCTTGAGCACTCTGGGTGGGCACAGGAGTAAAGTGATGCAATAACTACCTTTAGCAACAAAGATCAGTCCAGACAATGATTACACAATGTTTATAACTATGAGCATATAAAAAATGACTGTTGAGCAGAGAAAAATTGCTTATTATTTGTATTGCAGCTTATGAATTTGAAGAGTCATTGTGCTTGGAGCTGCACACAATATTTTAAAAGAGAGGAGTGCCTCCTGCCTACACTGTGAGGAGTCCCCAGTGTAACTACACATCAATAGAAAAGTAAACAGGTGAAAGGCACTGTGCAGTCATGTTTCTTGTTTCTTCACACTCTGAACTACAGTTGTGCTGCCTTTTAATTGACATTTTGTTTGGATTGTGAACATTTTAGCTGGTTGGAACCAGGTATGTTCTTTCCTTAAAAATGTATACAATAGTATGTACACTGAACATCTGTGATGATCCTGAAATTATGGGTTTGTATTTTTATCTTTGCAGTCTGTGATTATCTTTTTTTAATCACACAGTTATAATCATTTGTAGTCTAGTATATTACAAAATATGTATTAGTTGCATCAGGTATCTGTTTCCTTTCCCATCATTTCTGGTACACAATTATATCTCAATTACCTGTGTCTTTGATAGAATGGAATAATTCAAATTACAAATTTCCTTAACTCTTGACAAATAAAAATTGGAAAACTGTTCAAAACTAAGTATTTCAGAACTCTCCTGGGTATCCAGTGCAGTGCTAAAAAATATAGATATAAATTACTGTATATCTGTAACAAAAACAAACAAAAAAGACCAAGAAAAAATAAACTATTGCTCTAATTATTTGGCCCTGTCCATGAAAATTCTACAAATGGAAGTTTGTGAAGACTATGGATTTATACTCCTATTCTACAGATAACTTTTGCTGTTTTATAGCACTAGACAGAAATGTATCGAAGGTAAGTGATATGTTTGCTCTGGGTTTTATGATCAGTCAGTCACTGATGTATCCAGCTGTCCCATATTTAAGGATCAGGTCCATCACTCGAATTTCAAAGACAGCTCAAGATGAGCTGCCAACTAGAACATTCGGCATTGCTGTGATGAAGGACATTTAGAAAAGTCTAATCTGAAGCACATTGCTTTACATACTTTGTGGCTTCTTGTTTCAGGACGTCCCCTTCTCCATGCTGGCACATGTTGCTGTCCGTTTTGATCTGCTTCATCTGAAAAACATCCCAAAAAACCACCCACATCCTCAAACAATAGCAGCAGCAAATCCCAGCTCTCAGTACCCCCAAGCAAATATGGAAGTAAGCAAAGAACCCCCTTACTTCCAAATCATAACAAAATAAAACCCAAAAGAAAACTTGATTTATCTAGATGGAGCAAACACAGTTACTTAGTTGGGGAACTGTGACTGTAGCATGAAAAAATTATAATGAAAGTGATACTACACCCAGTAAGTCTGCTCTGTACCAGGTTCTAGGGAATTGCAATTGTTTACCCTGTGATTGAAAGAAAATTTATTTCCCACCTCCCCCAATAACCCCGTAGAGCCAAGACAGCTAATACCTGGATTTTCCCCTTGTGATATGTTATAACTGTTACACATCTCACTGAATGATATTTTTTATCCCAGAGGAGGGCATCAGTTTACAATGAGAACATTCAATAATTTCAGTAATGCTACTGCAGGAGATAATGCAGTTTGGCTCTCCAACCTCAGAACGAATTTGGAGAGCTGGACTCCAGGATTTTTTAATACATGATTTATTTAAACAAAGCATATTTCATAAAGAATCCTCAGGAAACAAGAAACATGGGCTTCTCTGGTACTTTTAAAAACACTTCTCAAATCATAACTCAGTCGCAGATATGAGCTTTCCTAAGTCTCAAAATTTTTCATGACCGTGATAGTTGTGAGTTTAACTAGGCTTTTTTTTTTCCCCCTCCCTTTTTTCTCTGTGGTCGATAAGTCAGGTTTTGCCTTGATGAGTTTGTCAGTTCATAAATAACCATCAGTACTAGTGAAACAGAAGGCCTTCTGCAGCACCATACTTGAAACCTTTCACCCTTCTGGTATCTTTTTAGCTACAATATTACAGAAATTGAAAGAAAAATACTTTTCCAAAAAGTAAGGTTAAGTACACCTGACTGAAATTAAAGTTGTTTACACAGAAAATCAACACCTAAAATTTATAACAAGGTGCAAACATAGCACAGAAACACAATCGGGATGATATGAACTGCTACAAAAATGGACAATTGGTAAACTGTACTCTGAGAAGTTAGATACCAGGTCAACCAGAAAAAAACAGATCCACAGGTAAGAAAAAAAAAATATTTTTCTCTGTTTGACTAAGTAGTTCATATTCCCTAATCTGAGTGGATTTCATTAGCACTCTTAAAATAAACAGATTCCTTCCTAACAGAGGAGTGCATGAGCCATCAGCTGTTACACACACCTCTCTTTCCTGTATTGGTATGGAAGATTATGAGAGCCTTGAGAGGAGATTTTAAGGAAAAACACTTCTCCCAGATCAAGAGACAGGTGATTCAAACTGAAGACATTGGCTCCCAGGCAGAAAATCAGGTTAGCGTTGACATGTTACAGACACATATTCATATCTACTTATGTAATAAATTCCTGTCCTTTACTTTGGCCTTTCAAAACGTCTCTGCAAGCCCACATTTACCTCATGCTCTTGACTCCTCTTGCTGGCATTTTGACAGCTGCGCCAGAAGATGGTGACCACAGGAAAGAGCAGAGGCGCTGTCATCTGGGGAGGAGGGGCAGGGTGTGTGTGTCAGCAACTCAGCACTAGAACAAGAGACAATTTAACCATGCAATCTTTAACAGTTCATATTCAGACACAAATTTTTTTTTTAAAGCTTATGCTTTAAAGATAAAGAGCAGCACTTCTCTGAATAATGAATCAAGCATAACATCTCTCTTAGTAATCTTAATGTTTGCAAGGGTTTAAAGGAAATGTTTGGGAAGGGATTCAAGAGTATAATAGTGCTCTGGTTTCTGACAGCCCTGTTCTCTACAGGACAGGTAACAAGGCCGCCTGCACTCCTCTCCAACTACAATGAGAGAACACCAACCTGGGACTTCACTCCTCAGCACACTTCTACTAGTCATCTTTTTCTTCAGAGATTGATAATCTCTTTAAACAGAAGTCTAAACAAAACTACATTGATGGTAAGGTGAGCTAGCAAACATTCTGCAAGATTTGACAGATATCCAGGCTCATCCTATTCATACCACACAGAAAGGCTTAGAGATGTAGTTCCACTGGCCTCTTCCTTCACAGAAAATTCTGTACAAATGCTTTAGGGATCTGAAGACTGCAAAAAGACCAACACGTAGCTTTTTGAGGATGTAAAAGAGTCCATAATTTCCCCCTCTGGTATCTGAAATGTTAGACCTGCAATCTGGCTTGCACATTGGTGTAAATTAGCCCTCAATGCCTTCAGGTATTAGCATGTCCACTACTTGCTATAGGCAGGCTACATAAAGCACTGCAACCGATTGCAGTCTGCAGTAACGAAGACTGGTATGACTGCATTCTGGTCACTGGTTTTTAACATGTTAAAAAATTACTGTATTTATTTGCAAGTGAACAGGCTCTTCCTCAAGGCACACACAGCACAGAATCTAGGCGAGTGAAGGATAACTGCCAAGAGTTTTAAGAAATTCTTGTTCAAGTAAAGGCATTACTTTAAAGTGTTTGTTGGTCAACAACCACAGATTGAAAATGCAAATTTTAAACCAGAAAAAGAACACAGAAGATGCAAAGTTCTTTCAGAAACTATTTGATCAATGTCAACCACTCTAAAAAACCAAGAAACAAGTGTTTACTAATGAGGTTAAAAAACTGCACATTCAGCACAGTGAAAATTAGTTTTATGTTTTACAGTTATATTTATAACTTGTGTCATTAGACATATGAAATGAGATAAAAGATATTTAATGAAATACTTAATTTCCTTAAACATGTAGGTAAAGAGAAACTGGTTTTAAAAAAAGTCTACTTCCCAGACAGTCCTGAGAAGCCCCAAAAAGCATAATTAAGTGCCTTCAACACTTTCAGCTGAAGAGGTAAAAATCCTTTTACTATGCTTTGCATATTCAGTTTTAGTGACTCAACATAATCTCTTTCATTTTCAGAGTCACTACATTGATCCTCCCTACAGGTTCCTAGTTTTGATTAACAAGAGAGAATTAGTTTCAGTAAAACTTCAGAGCCCTTCAGATCCCCTTCATATTAGCCCATTTGTCTTTGCCCATACTTTTCTGTCCAAATCCTCAGTAACGGTATGTGAGCTTCTCCTAGTCTCATTTATAGACACTGTATGAAGATAACAACAAAATGGCTATGGCAATAATTCAAAAACTTCAGAGCACCTGAAGCACTCCCCATTCCCAGAGAGCCACTTTTTGAGTACTCTGACATGTACCTCACGTTTTTTATGAGCATGCAACTGTGAAAGCAGATGACGTGCCCATTTCAAAAGTAATTAGAAAAAAAGCCCCCACGATTATCCTTCTCTTTCACTTTGCAGTAATTCTCTACAAGAAACACGAAGAACAAGAATACACTGGAAATGACAGGGACTACAGGAATGACCTTTACACGACACTGAGACACAGAGACATTGTGCCTTGTACCAAGATAAAGTATTACAGAACTGCAAAGGCACCTCTGCAACAGAGGAAGATCTCTTCAAGTAAAATAAATTATCTCAAAGATCTGTGGTTTCATGTCCTTTATGCTGCTGACGTTAAACAAAGAAACAGACCCTGCAAAGCCAAACCCTGTTAAGACTCACAAGCTTTTGATAAGCATCTTCTCTGTCATATTTACCCAGACAGATCTGCATCAGGAATTACTGAAAGAAAATAACAGAGGCATAGAATGGTTTGGGTTGGAAGGGACCTTAAAGATCATCTAGTTCCACCCTGCTGCCATGGGCAGGGACACCCTCCACTAGCCCAGGTTGCTCAAAGCCTCATCCAGCCTGGCCTTGAACACCTCCAGGGATGGGGCATCCACAGCTTCTTTGGGCAACCTGTGCCAGTGCTTCATCACCCTCATAGTAAAGAAGTTCTTCCTAATACCTAGTCTAAATCTACCCTCTTAAAATAACACAACAGAGAGGATACCACAGCAGCTAAAGGAAATAAGAAACCAAATTAATTTTTCTTATATAGGCACATCTTTCTAAGCACGAGAATATTAACCAATTATTTCTCCAAGACTTACAAGCTTAGATAGTCTCATTATTACCTAAGCATTTATTTTTCATATGAAAAAGAACCCGCAAAGCATTTGTTTAATAACATTTAGACACATCATTGGTAAACAGAGGGGTTTTTTCTCACACTGAGGTAAAAGGAAAACAGACCCTTTAAATTATACCACAAAATGGCTACTATATAGTCTTAAACACTAATGGCAAGCCTTAGAATTTCTGTAGTGAAAAACAACACTAAACTTCAGTGTACTCATGTGTTTAACAAAACATGTTTATTATATTTTTTCTTCTGCCTACCACAGAACAGCATGTTAGCTATGTTTGGTTTTCATTAGTTGACTTTACTGAATGCGATTACACTCAGTCCAATTCTCTATCCCCATATAACTTAAGGTTTTGTACAATAAAATTTTTACTATTAAAAAAAAATAAACCGTAAATACAGTAAGAGCTGGGTGAAAGCCTCATCTGCAGTAACATGGCTTAATCAAAGTATTTTTATAATTTTAAAGCAAGAGAGGTGCACTACCTGTCAAGTCACATGCACACCTTTTTACAGGAATGCCAGCCAGCTTATATCAAACTTTTAAAACCACTTAACTTATTATCTATTTCTTTCAGCATTGCAACATGGTTCACTTAGTCCTCACCATGTGGACACCAACTGATTTGAGGTAATACATATGGCAGACATCCCGCATAGATGTCTGCATTAAAATGGCAAAAGATATTAGCACATAATGTAAACCATCTTGAGTTTATGTATCCAATCTATTCTTGAGATACTCTACTAAAAGGGAACTTGACTCTCAAGAGCATATCTAAATCATTCTAAAGTTTTAGCATCAGTCCAGAAAAATCAGCATATTTATAAAGTAGGAAGAATGACCCCCAGTCTATGATTTTTCCCTGTCATTTTTAAAAGCATAAATAGGACTTCATTTAGGTCTTGAGCAAATTAAATTAGAAAAATCTCCAAACTAAAAAACAAATAATAGGAGCTTAATGATGTGGACACTAAAATAAATATTAATAATTCAGGAATCACAACCTCAAAAAGGTTGGTAATTTTCATTCCTTTCAATTTAAGTGAAAAAGAAGGTGCTCCACTTCTCTCTGGAAAGCAGCTGGCTTACTTATTTTTTATCCATTTATAGAAACAAAACATCTTTTCTTTCTACAGCCTAGCTGTGGAACAGCAGAGGAACAGCTGAATATGGCAGCATATGTACTCAAGAGTCTCAGTCCTACAATTTCTTTATGCAGACCAAACTCGCCAGGAGTGTGAATTTAAAATTCCCCAGTTGACTATGAACATTTTACATCATAGCGACACCTACCATTAGCACTGTAGTTCATGCCATCTCAGTCTAACTTTTATAAATGTTAACAACAAAAGAATACTAAATTGGTACAAATCACAATCTTATCAGTTATGTAGATTTTTCTGATCAATTTTACAACAGGCACTTATTCAACAGGGCTATATGGTTTATCTCCAAATCTGGATAAGAAACTTTATATAATCATGCCAGAAGATTCATTTTCCCCTGATCAAGTGCTGCAAAGGAATGTAGCAAGTCTAATACTCCTAAAATATTATTTTTTCCTCAGCTGACATATCACAGTTTCCATGTGACTTGCTGCTCCAGTGGGAAAATACTTTATCAATACCTTCTGCATACATCAAGTTTGCATGTGTCATCAAGTCATAGAATAACATAATTTCTGCAGCTATAAGTTTGAAAATACTACAAGGACTACAAAAATCTAAGACCTGATATTAATGTTAGTAAAGACTACTGAAATTTGTAAGAAAAATTATGCTCAAATAGTATACTTCAACATGCCTGCTGGAGAATTAAAATAATCAACTGAAATACTGTAGGATCTCCAAACTGTTTTTTCTTGGCTCATCAGAACTTTCTTCATTTTCTTTGTCATTGCTATTTGAACAGCTAATACTTTTTGTGTTGCTATCACTCCTTTCATCACTTGTTTCTTCATCATCTTTACTCTCCCCATTGGCAAATTCCTGTGCTTCTGCCATAAAAATACACAAGATCATTCATTGCTGCACTGCATTTTATATCACAAAGAAGATAAAAGAAGCAAGCAAGGCAATCAGTTTCACCTATATTCAATTCAGTCATTAAATACCAATTAATCTTTTCTAGCAAGTGAAGAAAGCTCTGTAATGACTGTGTGGCAGACTTGCAGAATCAAGCTATGAAGTCAGCTTGCATGATGAAATGTGTTGTGACCACTTTGCACTTGGAATTGGCTCAACGTAGCTCTAAATCCAGCACGGCTGGGCACTAGAAAATCACTCATTTATGGGAGAATGCTCAGATGAATTAAACCACTGTTTAAGCTTCTTACTCCTGTTTCATGTAGCTATGCAGTGGCAAGAGAATGGAAGTTTCCCCCTCTCCCTATCCCCTGCCCCAGGTATCTTTATATCCTAATTGATAGAGAACTAGGAAGTCTTGATTACAAATAAAGGATGTAAGCTAAAGTTAATATGTCAGAGAAGAAAACGTACATCTAAACCAGGCTTGGGAGCATCCAAAGATGGATCAAACTAACCTTTGTAATTCTTTCCTTCTCATCATTTCCTTCTGATATTACAGAATTCAGAGGGACTTCCTGAGGTTAAGATCCTTCAGCCTAATACCATTTCAAGACAAACATGGCTTACATTTTGAAACAATTAAATTGCCTTGATCACAAGTAATGTCTCAGAGCATCATCAGATCTTTTTTGTGAATCTATCTGGGGCAGTTTAAAAACTGTTTTCCTTTACTAATTTTTACATATTCTCTGCTGGAAGTTTCCTGCCAAAGTGCTAAAAGAGTTTTCTTGGGCGTTCCTCTTCCGCTTCAGTGCAGGGTAAACCAGCTTAGTTTAAGGTCTTTATTGATGCTTTGCACTAAGCTAGTTGATATTATATATTGAGACAGATAACGGGAGCTCACCTGGTCCATTCTTCTTTTTCTGAGTTTAGAAGACTTCTTCTAAATTTGTAAGAAGATTTCTGACTCTTTTCTTCCTCCCTTAATATACTGTAAAATGAATACTTGCAGCTGAACATTAATTAGAGAACATTTACTCTGATATTTTATAGACTAAGGCAGCCTGCTTAAGTTGTAGGAAATCCAGATGTAATCTAAGTATTTTCTCAATTGCTGTCTTTTTAAACACAAAGTTCCTGTTCCAGGAAACAATTGCTGTCTTTTTAAACACAAAGTTCTACAAAGAGCCTGTTCCAGTGCTCTGTCACCCTCACTGTAAAGAAGTTTTTTCTCATATTCAAGTGGAACCTCCTATGTTCCAGCTTGAACCCATTGCCCCTTGTCCTATCACTGGATGTCACAGAGAAGAGCCTGGCTCCATCCTCCTGACACTCACCCTTCACATATTTATAAACATTAATTAGGTCACCCCTCAG
>VZTO01019075.1:0-50425 GCA_013400615.1 Syrrhaptes paradoxus | reverse complement strand
CCAAGTCGTTGATGGATATATTGAACAGCACAGGTCCCAATACCGAACCCTGGGGGACTCCACTAGATACAGGCCTCCAACTAGACTCCATCCCATTCACCACAACTCTCTGGCTTCTTTTCTCCAGCCAGTTCACAATCCATCTCACTACCTGATCATCCAGATCACACTTCCTCAGTTTAGCCACGAGGATACTGTGGGAGACAGTGTCAAAGATGTGAAGATAATACAGGGCAGAAGCCTGCACACATTAATACCCTTGATAAAGTTTCTGTTGATGTCGGGGCACAATATCAGCCCTAGAGAAACATTTTCACAATATTTTTTCAATTATTGTTTCTAATTGTAATGGGTTTATATATTCTATACAAAACAAAACCATGTTACATTTATTTACCTATACATTTATGTATAGTAATAATAAAATATTTTTAAAATTAAATGACAAGTCAGAGAACATGAAGATGTTGAGTTACTGTAAGGTAGCAATACCAATATTTTTTATTTGATCTAAATAACAATGGTGCTAAGTGAACCACAGGTTAAAGACTTCATCCATCTATTTACAGTCTTTCAAAATTAATTGGGTGACAAATGATTGCATTATTGAGCTCTAATTGCTTAAAAAAGCATGTAATAGATCAGCTGCAAAACCAAAGACATCTTCTTACCGTGGTACTGCTTGAATTGACTCACCAGCCACTTCTGAAAAGCAAACACAAAACAGCTGTTTCACATTTAGGCTCACCTGATGTATATTTTGTTTATCAGCTCTAAGGTTTCTTTAACTTGAAGCTGTATCTTTTCAAAAGTTCCACTTCAAATCTGGACTACCAAATTTCTCAATCCAATGCTTACTTAGTTTTCCCCGATTAAGTAAAAAAGTATTTTAAAGCAAGTATAATTTTAAAAGTTAGCAATTGCTACATAATTTACCTTTTAGTCCCAAAATATGTATATTTTCATTTTGTCTATCTTTTTGCTCAAAAATAGAAACAGTACTTCAAAAAGCATTAATTTTCTGTTTATGGTATTACTAAATTCCTGAGGCAGTGAAAATTTTCAGCCGTTTCAACACAAATCCACAAACCGAAACTTTGACATAATTTCATCTGCTGCATGAATATCCACAACAATGGAATTTAAAACATCATTCGACAGAATATCCAAATAAGAAATGAAACTAATTTATTGCCACACAGGAGGGGAATATTTAAATTCTTGAGCAAGCTAATGCTTACCTTCTTAGTCTCTGTCCTTTTTAAACAATTGAACCTAGTAGAAAATAAAAAAAAATAATTAAAAAACCAACTGTGTATTTTTTTTACTGTAGACTTCCAGATTTTGTCCAAATAGATATGTAACATCAAAACAAATAGAACATTTTTTTGTTTGTTTGTTCTCTTTTTTTTTTAAATCTCGGGACAGCATGTTTTTACTTAGCTTCAGTTACTGAAGCAATTAATCCACATGACTTAACATTTAACTCAAACAAAGAAAAAACCAACAAACAAAACAAACCAAATCAAAACAAAAACAATCAAGACTTTCCCAGTATTTTCTACAAACTCTTGAGGGTCACCATCTCTATTAGGAGCAATCTATCCAGCAAAGCACTGAGGGAAGTGCACAGGCTCTACCTGATTATGTAAACAACCGAAGTACATCCTTATGTCCAAAAAAAATAATTAAAAAACCAACTGTGTATTTTTTTTACTGTAGACTTCCAGATTTTGTCCAAATAGATATGTAACATCAAAACAAATAGAACATTTTTTTGTTTGTTTGTTCTCTTTTTTTTTTAAATCTTGGGACAGCATGTTTTTACTTAGCTTCAGTTACTGAAGCAATTAATCCACATGACTTAACATTTAACTCAAACAAAGAAAAAAACAACAAACAAAACAAACCAAATCAAAACAAAAACAATCAAGACTTTCCCAGTATTTTCTACAAACTCTTGAGGGTCACCATCTCTATTAGGAGCAATCTATCCAGCAAAGCACTGAGGGAAGTGTACAGGCTCTACCTGATTATGTAAACAACTGAAGTACATTCTTATGTCCTACTGAGATCACTGCAACTTCAATGTGTGCTTAAACGAATTTCTCTGTGGATTCCTTAGTAAGCAAACCACATGAATGCTACTATTATGCCCTTTAGCATTTATGAGGTGCTAGACTTTGTAATTATAATTTCCAATGGCTTTGATTTTCCACTGTTATCAAACCTTCATCAGTACAGACTGATTATGTAGTACTAGCGGATCACAAAAGAACAATATAGAACAAACGTACAGATTTTTAAAATGTGTTTAATGGATACTCTGTCAATCAGAGAAACAAAAGACTAAGCTTCAATGTTGTAACTTCCACATATCTTACTCTAGAGCCATTTGAAGATCTGATTTGTTACATCCTACTAAAATCAAGTTTGAGCCTACAACAGTTATTTCACATCTTGCATAAGACCTTGGCCCATACCTTGGATAACAGCAGTTTAAAGCTTATCTGGGACAGAACAGACAGTATACAGCCCCTCCTAATTCACCGAGCTGTTGCTGGCATTCCAGGAGAGCAAGTGGGAACAAGAAACAGAGTAAAGCTGTAGGCCATGCAGTCCCTTTCCCTCTGTCTAGAAGATCCCAAACTAGGTAACTAGGAAGAGTTGTTTGACATTTTATGACTATAAAATGGTGAAGTTCTTCAGCATTAGGAGAAACAGCAGTATCTAGAGTTGTACAGCAAACCCAGAAATTACAGGGAATTCAAAATGAAAAAGATTTCTTGTGCTTTCTTGTACAGGTACCTAACCTAAAAAAGCACCCAGTAGCTACAAAAACCCTATTTTTCCTCAACTGTAGCTACAGCATCACTTTCATAACCACATAAAATCAAAACACAAAATTTGAATGCGGAAGCTTTAACAAACATTTATGAAAAAAGCTTAAAATGTGACACACCACAAAAATTATGCCAAATGCAGTAAGCACCATACTTAACCTACTTTGCCCTTCAGAATGTGTACTTTTTATTATAATTCTAATTTGGTCCACTGGGTGGATTGCTCCTCTTTTATCCACTATCCACTTGATCAAATCAGTGCAATAGAAGAACTGCTGATGCATGAAATGATAGGTCAATGTAACCTTGTCATGGAGTAATATCCCTGCAAATCACAGTAAACAAATAAAACAATTCATTTTATATGCTCTAGGTATTAGACATAAATTAACAAAACCTAAAGCAGGAACACTTTTACTTCAAATGTAATCTATTGCAGCATACTACTATATAAAAAATGAATGTAAGTAATTTTGTAACACACAATAAGAGGAAAAACATTTACAAATAAGTGGTGGTTGTAGTGGCCAAGTCCCCTTCATCCACCACCAGACTTCCCCAGATCAGTATAACAGATTTCTTCTTATGGTCTTCATACAATGAAGGATTTCTAAAAACTTTTGGCATCAAGATGTGTCTTTCTTCTCTTGGCTTGTCAACTACATGTGTTCATCTAAACAGTAGGCAGAGTACATTTAACATAACTTCTACATATTAAAGTTTTGGGTTTTTTTTGCAATTTGTACTTTTTAATTTTTCATTAGTTTACCACAACAAAGTTAGCACTACATTGTTACAGTTTCCATGTACTTAAAAAGAGATTTGTCTATAAGATGATTCATGATAACATAAGAAAATTCTTTGTAAGACCAGTGTAAAGCTAGTAAAAAACTGAACTACCACCCCAGTAATCACACGTTAATATAACATCCTACAAAACATATCGGAAACATTAATGTGTGTTTTTACTCTTAACAGCGTTAGATGTTCTATAAGGATCTTTGCTGTGCGTTGCTATTAATGCAAAATCTTTGTTTAAAACTTTTAGAATAAGCTACATATATGTTTGTGTGAGCATATACACACATTTCTACAGATTAGGGCTAGTAAATACAATTTACAGGAGTTTACAAGGCTGGTGTTGTGTAATTCTGAGAGTATATGCTCATACTCTTTGTATGTAGTGACAGTAAAACCTAATTTAAACAAAATTTAAATGGTATTTTTAACTGCAGTCTCTAACCTTCAACAGTTTGCTGCATGTGACAATGATATAGAGGACAAATTATGTATACTGCTGAGTATCTAATGTGTGCTGAACTTCGGAGGTAGGTGTTTTTTTTCTTTCCTAAAATATCCTTAGGTAGTTAGAGAGATACTTTCCTTAATTAAAAAGTGTTTAATTTTGTTACCAAACTCAGAAGCTATTTTAAACTTTTGTGCTCAGTGAATGGAAAAGACCCTAACCTTCAATTTTATGTTAGACAACAGATGTTTGAAATATGCATATTTATACATAACTGCATAGTTTAACATGAAAAAACAGAGCAAAATAACTTTAAAGCCTGAAATATAGTTATACAATTAACATGGGAAAGACATGTTGGAAACAGGTCTAAGACTTCATTTTTCATTTGGGACATGAGAGGAAACACACGTGTTCTCATAACAGATATCTGAAGTCAGGTACTCTTGTCAGAGAGATTTTTCAGAAAGTGGACGTGTCAGCTACACAACCTACACTGTAAAACCAATTCACTATGCTACAATATCATTATTAGTTTTAATCAGGGTCTGCCTGGCCACACAAAAGACAAGATACAAATATTAATAATATTTATTAAAAAAACTAAAAAATATATTAAAAAAAGATATTAAAATATACTGCTTATGCTCTCATAATTAGTTTAATAACAAATACACTTTTCAGTGTTTTAAGAAAAGACTTGGAAATTAGAAACTCTTTACTTAAAAAAAAAAAATGCCAACATTATCCATAGTCACAGATAGCTCATAAGAAAATAGATCTGGACAGATCACCTCTGGCATTCCAATAACTTGAAAAATAATATAAAACATAAAGAAAGAATTTTTAAACAAGTTTGGCGACCATATCCACTATAAAATCTAGTAGAGTTATCTGAAAGCTCCTATAAACAGAATCAGCTGGTTTTCCTTTAATCTTAGCCTGAAAGGGCCTATGACACAGTAGCCATATGCCAAAAAAAAAAGAAATTAAGAACATTGAACAAAAAGATCTGGAACTTCTCTGGGTCAAAAATAAAGCTATCTATTTTGTGGTCAGTCGTAAGGGTATGTACATTTTCCTATAGTATACAGATGAGAAGCTCAGAAGCTCAATAGCAAAAAGCAGAATTCCTCAACATATAGTAGCTATGCACCCTGGAAAACAACAGACCTATGTCACTCTGCTCTCCTTGCCAGCACTGGCATTTAGAAACGTTTTCCCCTTGCCGCTATCTCACTTTGAAGCGGCCAAAGCAAGTCGTCTTTTGTTGCCGAGTTTCAGCCTCCCCTCACAGAAGGCACACAGCTGTCAGGGAAGCATGATGTTTTATGTTTGAATTCCATTGCAGGGCCAGACCCTGCTCCCTTAAAAGTCAGAGAAAGTTTTTCCTTTGACTTAATTAGGAGCAGAAAGAGGTCTTCAGTGGCAAGTTTCTTCAGTAATGCGTATATTTCAATGGAGTGACATGACAGGCAGAAAACACTGCTATCACCTGAGAAAGTGGCCAAAATTCAGACATCTCATAAACGCCCTAGATGCAATCCTACTTACTCTTCTGGCAAAGCATGGAAAAGGGCACTGAAATAACTACAATAACTACGGCAGCACAGCAGATGTGACTAGCAGATTTCCCTGTGGGTACCTGTAACTATGCCTATACTTTAGAGTTGCTCCACATACTACAAGGCCTCTCCCAGAGCCCTGAGAGCAGGTGGCAGTGGTGGCAGCGGCCACAGCAGCACCACAGAGCTGTCACTCTTACCCTTGCCTCATTCTCACCTGCTGCTACTTCTTGTACCCTGCGAACCAAGGAGACCCAGTACTCCCTCCTGCTCCCCCAGGCAGGTTACTTTTCAGTCGACTCACAGCAGCTGGATCTGGTTCAAAGACACATTGCTGGTTCAAGGGTAGGAAAAAACAGCTCAAGCAGGAGGAGGGAAATAAAAGAGAGGAGTAACTACTTAACCTGGCCTAAGTAGCACAGGCTCTGAATGTTGAACATCTCTCACAACAAACATCTGTCACCTGAAGCATACAGGAAACTTGCCAGATCTTGTATGTTTTCTTGGGAATACATACATAAGACCATAAAAACATGTTAGGAAATTTATCCTGAAAGAAATAAAGTATCAGGAAGGCTATCACCTTTCAGAGGTTAATATCTTGACCGTTTTTTGCATGATGCAATAAAGGGACAAGATAAAAGTCAAGACTATCTGCTTGTCAAATCACATTTTATTCTTCAAATTAAATCAGCCTTCATGTTACAAAGGCATATAAAAAGGTTTGGAAAGAAGTAAACCCATATATTTTAACTTGCTCCTTTATCTCCAAAGTTTTGCACTAATGGGAGAAAAGCCTCTCTGCACTCTGCATGCCACGCTTCAGCCCACGGTGGCATCCCACGGCCCAAGGACAAGCTGTGAGGAACGCAGCTCCGAAGGGAAGTGCTGGCGCAGATCTGACCTTCAGAAACCACCACCTAGGGCACCAGAGCTTACCCCACTGCAGTGAAACGCAAACAAGCCAAGGCACAGAAACAAAAGCCAGGATAATGGATAACAAGTGACTTTTTAAAAAAAAACCAAAACGTTGAGGGACTTGGACTTACGGTTCTTTGACGTCAGTTTCAATTTGTCGCAAAAAAGTCTGAAATACGCCTAACATTCCTGCCAGGTTTATTTTCTCAAGCTCCCACAGCGACCCTCCGTCCCAGAGCGGAACGGCACCAGCGGAACAGGCCGAGACCACCTGAGGGGACCGCCGCCCTCACACCGACAAGCGCCTAGCGAGCGATACCTCCGGTACCGCCCCTCGCCTGGGGGAGGTGAGGGGCGGCCATGGCACTGAGGCCCAGGCCCTGGGCGAGACCTGCTGTTGGCGGGCGGGGTACCGGGAGCTGCGCTCGGCGCCGGCACCTGCCGCCGTCCCGCCGGGAAAAACCACCTCCGCCTGCGGGGCGCAGCTGTCACCGGTGCCGCGGGACTGCTCCAGGAGAGAGCGGCCGGGCTGGGGCCAGAGGCGAGGTGTCGGAGGCGCTGTAGGCCGCGGGTGAGCCGGGAGGTTGCGCGCCCGGTTGGGAGAGGCCGGGAGAGCGGGAAAGGCAGCGCTGGGCGCGGGTCCTCAGCGCTGGGGGGCAGCCAGGGAAAACCGAAATAGGTATAAAGCCATCGTGCCCTTCCTTTTCAGAGAGGATATAATCCAGCTGCACAAACAACTATCGAAGGGCACTGTGGATCCACAAAGTCTCAGTCCAGTCACAGAGAGATTGAGACAAATGGGTGATGGATCAGCCTATCTGCGACTTAAACACAACAAACAGAACGCGATTCCAGCTCAGGAAGTTTCTGAAGCACTGCTCCTCAGAAGCTGAGAGGCCATGCCAAGGGGAATATCTGTTTTATACATGCATTGTTTTTAATCCACTTTCTTTAAGCATCTGTTACTGGAAAACAGGCTCCTCAGATGAACAGACTTTTGGTCTGGCTCATGGTAGTTGTGCGTCTCCATTGTGTTTACCATTTTCCTGGAGAAAACCGTGTCAGGCTTATCCGTTCCTGCTTACCAAAGGAAGCTGCGTGTAGCAGGGACTCTTCCTGCACTCTGGGACTCTCTAATGATTATTTGGTTGGCTCCCGGGGCATGTGCAGCTCTGCAGCTTCCTTAAAGTCTTACACACACATACCCCCAAAGGCACTGAAATGATTTTAAACAGATGTAGCTGGGATACTGTTAGGTCTTTCCCGAGAGCATTACAGTGGAGTGGGTAAAATACTCTGACCCCAGACGCATGAATCAGAGCTCTCCTAAGAAGTTAGGAAAAGCTACATCTTGGCAGTAGAGGTATTAATAAAAACCTAATCACTGGTCCCTGAGAGCCAGAGGTGGCAAGATGTGCTCCTAACTCCACTGTTCCATTGCCACAGGCAACAAAAGCTTTCGGGCATTAGCTGTGTTAGCTAACATGCCACCTATCCCTGGGCAGATCTTTAGGGATGACCCAGTCCTCGTGAACCTTTTCAGCTGATATGTTACTTATTGCAGTCTAGTTTGAAGTGATTTCCTAGTGACTTATTTTAAATGAAAATAATTTTTATAAAAGTTAAAATGTCAGAAAAGTGTGACTTCACACACACAAATGTTAGAATTTATTTGTAGAATTAAAATTATAAAAATTATTGGTACTAATCATCATAGCTCTAGATGCATCTCACACTAACAGGCATTAGTGATATATTCAGATTACTTTGTTAGGACTAATAGAGGATTGACTTTCTAATCAGCAATTAAAAAAAGTTGTGCATTTCTAAAAACAAGTACTCCCTTGTGTCACCTGAGCTGCTGAAGACAAATATTTAAAAAAATTCTAATTTTGATACTGGAATGTAACCTGTGTGTAAGAAACTTCTACACTTGGTTTGACTCTGACTGATGTAAGATGTCATGGCTTAACCAACGAGAAGGACAGCTCCTGCAGGCAAAAAAATCAGATGCTTTTGATTTACCTTTTTGAATAAATGATGATAGATAAAAGTGATATTGCTATAAAAAAGTGCTGTGGAATCAGCAGCAAGTCAAGAGGTTTGGTTCCTTTGATGAAGGTTTTTCATGTAGCATTGAGACAGTAGGAACTCAGTCATTTCTGCAGCAAGATTTCATGAGAGAGCCTGCTCTTGCTGCTTTTGCGATCAAGAGCAATACATTCAGGACATATTAAGGATGGTACATTACATAGTCTATTAGTTTTAATGGGGTGAGGCATGCCTATAATTGGAGGTAGTCTTGGTTGGATCACTTATTCTATTTTATAAAATGTGCTTTGCTGTACACTATGCCTTCCTCATACTTTTAAATAGGAAAGAATGTTACCTAAACTGAAATAATAAATAAATAACATAATTCACATGTGCTCCACAGGTGGAGGCTCTGATTTGGTTTAACAGTCTGACCATGGGAGCAGGATGAGGACTGCAGCACCCCTAGACTATTGCTCCCCAGAATGAATTGTGCAGAGAGGAACAACTCCTTACTCAAGGTGATGACTAACTGCAGCAGTTCCCTCGAAGGGTAAACCTCTTGTTGTCAGAGTATCCAGTCAGCTCTGGGAAAATAGAGCCGTGTCCCAGAGCATCCACCCGCTCCGGGGTGGCTAATGTCCTTGTAGGTCACAACTGCAGCTGTTTCTGGACCTTGTGCAGAGAAGGCAAATTCCATGTGCCCATTCCGCAGGCTGTCTTGCAAATCTGTACAAAAACCACGGGGAATCTAAGCCTACATTATCATTCTAATTGTTTTACCAGCATCTAAGTTTTTAATCTTTGATAGTGTGTGTATCTTAATTAGGAGCTGGTTCTCAAGTGTATTGAAAAGCAACCGAACAAACCAAATAATTGTATAATTCTAATACATCATTCTGATTATTCAAAATATCTAATTGCTGCAGCTTATTAAAAACAGAGCTAAACTTACCCTCCGCCTTCCCCTTTCTTGAACACGCTCAGTAAGTGGCAGAGGTTCTAACATCTAGATCAGAATCCAGATCTAAGTATTATAGCTGATACCCGATACCTATTTTAAATTGTGTGGATGAATGAATGCATATAATAAAAAGACAAATGAGGTTCTAAGTACTTAGGCAAGAGTGCCTAAGTACTTAGAATAAAGAATTATTTTAATGTAACGCACTATTATGCTTTACTGTCTGTTTAATATTTAATATTTCTTAGCTGATTAAAACTGTGGTTCTAACGAGAAAGATAATTGAATGGTAAAACTAGAAGGTTATTCCCATGTTTAAGTCTCAGTGATTTCAGTACTCTGCAAGCACTCTGTTTAGCTTAAAATACTTTCTTCTTCATACATACCGAGGTATTTCAAAATAGCGTGTGCATAATGATTTGGTTTTTTGGGGATGGGAGAGAGCAAACCCCATGAAGGCAATGCAACAGCTACATACTGGAGGACTCTACAGAGAACTTCAGGGCTTTACCAGAAACTCTCATGAGTTGTGTGGGGAAACTGGGGGAAGTGAATCAGCTAAAGGCTTTTAAAAATTCTTGGCTCTTGTGTTTCCCCTTTGCATTCAGGGAGTAGAGAAGGGAACTAGGAATCTTTCTTAGTGTTGATATTTGTGAGCGTAAGCAAATGTGACCCATGAAAAGGAAAGTTTCCCTAGCTTTGTGTTCCACCTCACCCTCCTGACTGATAGAAAGGTAATGATCTTCAGATCTAGGAACATCTTTTTTCCCCCTGTGGGAAAAACTTTTACAAGCTCTTCCTCCAGTGAGAAAAAACCCACTTCCCTCTAGACTGCCAGGATACGCTGAGCATGTTTAGTGTTGTTCTTTGTATATTCAAGATCCCATTGGGGTAGCAGAGTTACAGTTCCAGTGTTTACATGCATTAACTGAGCTGCTCTGGCCAGTTTTAAATACTGTTACAGAGAACCTACTTCCCCTAACAAAATTGCTCACTGTTCTGGTCGTTCTAACTTAACTATTCAAGTACTGAACATACCCTTGATTACAGTACTTCGCAAGTAGCTTCTCAGTGTCATTATACAATTTATTCAAGCATTTTATTAAGAAGCTCAGACATAGCCTTAGGTCTCATGTAGGCACATAAGAAGATTTTGTTAATATTTTGGAAAATAGAAAAGTGTAATCTTTGCCTGCTTAAAACTATTTCTTTTGGTTCTTTCAGAGCAAATTAACAAAAAGAAGTCAGTGGATCCACACTGCTGAAGGATCAGATAATGCTGAGAACGGGCCTCCTCTATCAGGCTGCTAAGGTGAACAAGCAGTGTTTCGTAACATGTAAAGTAAACAGATGTCAAGTGCTTGGCTGTTCTTTGCAAGGTTCAACTAAAGCAAAGCACTATCACTATTCTTGGTCAGAAGGAAAGCAAATTATTTAGATGTGAGGGGAAGAAATGAAGCCGTTTCCACACTCATTTGGGATTAATATACGGTAGCTGAGACCACCTGACATTCTCAGGCTGTGTTATCTTTCCTGTCTAATCCTTAATGAGTGAATAGTGCGCATTTCCCTTTCTCTTCTTCACATGTGCATCCTAGACTTGTGGAGAGCTGTCTCAAATAAGGGGGAATGTGGCAGCGTGACTGACATCTCCTTTCCATACAGATGAGAGATCTGCATGTGGAGATCACAGGCATGCCATCTGATCCTGAATAAAGCATGTGGGATATGACCCCAAGTGAAGATATGGGCTTTGGTCTAATAAAATTTCTTTTAACCTGCTTTGTAATTAGAGCCTGTTTTGAAATTGTGCTCTGTGATGCCTGGTTCATGTTAAAAAGGAAAATGAAAAAATGTTTTTGAGTAGTATATAGGTTAATACTGGGAATTTGTTTAAACAGCTCAGTACTGCTGTAAGAACAGGGACTTAGGTAATAGGAATATATTGGTTTTGCAGACAACCCTACCTTTTAAAAATACACAAACATACACTATTGTTTCTGATGAAGCTGGGAAAATGAGTTTTTGTAAACAGAAACACTTGTGAAAAATATCACAGTTTATGGCATTTGAATGTTATTTTTCATTTCAAATATAAGTATCTCCTAAAAAAATGTGTTTTTCTTATTTTTCATTTTCCCCCTTATGGTTCATTGTTCCTCTATACTAAAGGCTATGGTGATGTAATACTCAGTTCAGGACATCTCGGTCACTGTCATGGTAAAAGTCTGTGATTCAGTGGCAACAGGAAATTACAAATGTAAAAAAGATTGCCTTTTATGATGGGATGGCTGGACAGGAAGGGCAAATTATTTTGTTTCCTAAAGTGAGTTACTTGCTCAGTATTGGCATCAATGACCAGCAAAAGCCGATGACAGATGCCTTAAAGAAGGGGGATTAAGATGAGCTAGATGGAGATGGAGGTTCCTACCTTAAGGCAAAGGTTACATTATATTGTTAGGCTATAGAGAACAATTAAATCTAAAGCATAAAAAGTCTGTGCTCACTTGAGGATGAGGTAAACCAGGCTTTGGCCATATGCTGCTGCAGGAAAAATTGTGACAATCATGGGGGAGAAAAAAATGTAACCCTCAACTGAGACATCTGCACCACCAGAAGACTCTACTGTAGATGCAGCAGGACAGACAAGACAGCACTTCTGCTGGGACAGCTTCTTTTTTAGTCTGGAGGAAAGGAGGCAAAAGTGCAGAGGAAGAGTCGCTATGGTGATACATTAAAATGGTTTCTAGTGTACAATATTCTTACACTGGTAAACTGTTCCTTGCTTACGCAGCACTAAAGGGGATCAGATATCATAAACTGGAGTATTATGATTTCTTTGGTAGTTCAATTAGATCAAAGGAAATTCTAGCCTCACTACCACTAACAGAGAAATCTGAATCTATACAGAGACTCTGTACAAGGCCCATGCACCCTTGCATTGTTCATCGAGTAGCGAGTAGGTTCTCAGTATAAACTCACCACTTCTTCAAGAGTTCCTAGCCACTAACCAGTACATCGCAGCATGAGATTCACCGCACAGCCACCTGCGGAGGAGACAAACCCCTACTATGTACCTACACATCCTTGAGTGGATATCTGTAACCTTTCTCGGTGAGCACACAGGATTTATGCACAGCCTCAGGTTGGGCTCCCATTAACGCGGCTAAGCAGTGATGTAATCACCAGACATGGGTCAGGGACATGCTGGGATTTTGTGTGTACTTAAGTAAATGTGTACCGCAAAAAAATAAAGGGATGATAAGTAAAACAGGACTGACAGCCTCTGGGTTAAAGGCCAAATCTAACTATCCATAATCTCCCACTGACTTGTCACAGTCACAAGGTCAAAATACATGTTTTCTTTGGTTTTCATTATCCATAATGAAACATCTATATGACTTCACATCCGTTGTGAGTAAATATTAACAAGGAACAAAACCAATAAACTGTTTGAATTAAACACACTTCTGCTGATTTTCTCTGATCAAGAATATTCAGAGCCTTGGATCCTTCTTCTCTATGCTGCACGTTAACACTTACCTGACAATTGTGAGCCTTGCCGGTTGCTGAACACTTCCAGGTCCTTGGTGGCTTGGATGCTCTCTAAATCCAAAGTTACTGAAGATACCTGGTAGCAGTCCTTTTGCAGGAAGACTTTGCTTTCAAGCTCAGTAGTCTCGAAGACTTAGGGAGCCTGTTTGGTAACTGTTTTTTAAAAGTTTGGCAGGAAAATCTAAGAGGTCTTTGAATTGATTCCATCATGTGCCAGAGAGGCACACCACACATCTTTACCAGAGGATTCACAAGAATCTCATAAAAAGTGTAAAATAATTGGAGAAACTAAAAAAGATAAAAAAAGATTCTGTAGCAAACCATAAGATCTGACAATATGCTAGGCATTATGCTGCTGCACAGAGATATACATTTACCCTATTTATGATCTTCTGAGTGGTCTGCTAAAATCCTTGGGTATCACTGAACAGTGAAGGATCTTTCATCTAAGAGTTTAAAGACATCAGCATTTTATACTCCCTATTTCTTCAAGACTAATATTAGATATATGTGAGAATTTACAGACTGAAACATGTAAGTTGTAGTTTACTTTAAAAGTTAATGCAATTTAAGATTAAATATTTCTTTCAAAAATTACATGATTTAGTGCAGAAGGAAGAATTACGTGGTGATGGTTTTCAGAAGGGACATCTCCCCGTAATAGTTTAAAAAAACTTTATCCTACTTTTTCTATAATAGTAGTTGAGGAGGTGTGAAACATAACTTTATAAATTAGTTGAATTACTGCAGTGAGAATCTGGTCAGTCAGGACCAAAAGGGGGAATCCTGCAACTGTCTCCCAGGTGAAAATCTTATTCTGTTTGGCCCTTAACTAAAAATAATTTGATTAACAACATGTCAAAAAACTCCCACAACTATCTGATGAACAATGAGAACAATGTTGGTTTTTTTTTTAAATGTTCTCTGTTTGTCAAAGTGTGAAAGTCACTTTACAACACAGAAAACATGCCAAATCTCAAGTTTTTAAACCCTATCCAATTTTTTTAGTAGAGATCAATTAATTTGAATTAATTACAAGATGAATTAGTTTATATGATGTGTCTATTACATCAATGACATCTAAGATTTAAAATTCAGAAATGAACTGACCTTGAGCAGCATATGTACTCAAAATGTATAATTAAAAAGAATATTAATCATTTAATTTTATAAAATGAACAGCTGTTCTAGTTGATTGGAAACAGCTAAAAGTGTAAAATGTATTTTGTGAATGCAAAATTAAAAGTTAATTTTATTATAGAGTGCAATTTGCCAACTAGAAATAAACTCTTGAGATGTAAGCAATATATTTTTGTAACGCTCTACCCATACATCAGAAAGGTCACATGTATATTTAAATGCTATATTACTATAAAAGTTTAATGATTTCAATTGAGAAGCTATCATATGATTTAGCTATTTAGAGATGAATATGAAACAGCTATGATGGATATGCCCTCATTTTCCAATGAACTATTTAAAAGCTCTAGAGAGAAACGAAGTTTCATTAAATATTTTTTATATTCTAAACTGTTACTTTTACTTACCTTGTGTCATAAATCCATAATTTTCTGCCTTTTTTTTGTTGTACTATTCTCACAGATTAAGATTTTCATTAACATTTGATATCATGTGTTTTCACTAAGCATATCTCTCTCTCTCATGACAGGAATTTAACTAATTTTGACTGTACATATTTTTAACCTGTGCACTTTCATGCTCTAAATTTAGTCATTATACAGATATTATACAAGGTACCTAGGCTGTTTTTTTGTTGGTTTTTTTTTTTAAATCACATACCACCATGGTCTGGTCTTTTGCTTAAAACCTGTGTTACCTCCAGACTCATGCTTAACTGAGTGGTAAAACTTTCAGTATTTCAGTACAAGTTGTATCTTGAGGAATGAGTAAGAAACCAAAATATTTTGGCTAGATGAGACAACACAGATGCTGGGTAAATTCAGTTTGTCATCCAACTGGAGAATAATGGTCCACCTTAGAAATTATTATGTCTATGATTATCAGGCTATTTTCTGCTAGTTACATCTGCTGTAATAGGAACAGTTCTCTAGTTCTTAGGCTAAACTTGTGCCAGAAACCATCTAATACATGCCTTCAGCTGATATTAATACTTGATCTTGGCAGGCACTTAGCAGTGAAAGGCCATTACTGTGTGGCAACATCCAAGTCCATTATTTTATACTCTTAAGTGGACCTTTCATACCCTGGTATACTGTTTCCCCTCTACTGCTACCAACAAAAGCGCTCTCCTTTACTGTCTGTTTTAAGTAGGTTTGCTCCAAACACAGAACTGAAAGGCTATTAAGTGAAACAAACTCTCATTTAAAGCGGTCCTGAACTCTGTAACACTACATTCTTAATGTATCTTAATTAAGAGGGGGATTGGACTAGATGATCTTTCGAGGTCCCTTCCAATCCCTAACATTCTGTGATTCTGTGATGAAAGGAAGCAGGTCGCCAGTGTTTGCCATGAAACATTTTTAAAAGCAGAAACATTATGTTATTCCTGATGACACATTTAAATCACCTCAGTAGTAAATGGGATGTACTTTTGTCTCAAAGACTTATGACTAAGGATGTCTGGATCAGGTCCATCAGTGATTTCCTCCATTGCTGTCACTCATTCTGGAACACTAAAGGTATCTTCTACTTAGTACAATTCAACAACGTACTTCTAGAGCCTAAATCTTTGGTAAAAGAATGCTAACCAATGGTGCTAGACATATTTCTTACAAGGCTTTCTATAATAGAAAGATTCTTCAGTAGTAAAGAAGATAACTGCTTGGTTGTTAATTTACTAAGTTGACCCTAAGAATATGGTGTGGGAAATTAATTCAGAATCATAAACATTAAAATATTGTTGAGGAGCTGTACCATGGTAACTGTCGATTAACTTCTCATTATTTCAGATGTGAGGGTTCTAGTGGTACTGTCTCATCTCATTATTTCCTGAGAGAATAGATTCTGCAATATTTGACACACATAGAAGCCCATCAGTTTTACACATTCTGTGATTATAAACAATTGTCGAGCTGCTGCTTTTCTTGATTCAGAAGTTGATGCCAAATCATATCTCTACTGTTATGGTTGTGCTGAAGCTTGTTTGACAACTACCACCAGAGGAACCCATCTGAGGCTGAATGGTTCCAGATTAATCCCAGTGAAGTTTTGATGGCACTTTTTATTTGTCTGTCTCATTAGGTAACTGGAAAATAAAGCTGACTTGGTAAAAACGTAAGGAGCAAATAATATTCTCTAAATGCAAAATTTATCAAACGACTAATCAGGTTCCTCATTTGTTTGTTCTATACAAATTTCAGTTAAAAAAAGGGAACTCACTACAGTAAAAAAAAGTCATTATTTTAAAAGAAATTTGCCAGAATGACTGTATGGTGAAACTAGTACTTAACGTGATGCCCAATGAGACGTAAGTAACCCCAAAAGCTGTCACTGCCTACCAAGTAATTTAAACCGTGTTTTGTGCCAAGTGTCTTCCCCTGCGCAGGAGAGTGACTGCCATTCCGTCACACTCAGAGGATAACAAGTGTCTCAGCCTTAAATTCTGCAATTTTACAGAAAATTAACATATGGAAGGCATGTTTTATCTGTGCCTGCCACGGACACCACCAGGCCAGGAACGGCTGGTTGTGACAGGCCCTGTGGCCTGACTTCTCAGAGAAGGGGCATCACTAGCTTTGACTGCTGCCCATCTCTGCTCAAATGCGTATCCCAGCCTGCAGTGCCTGACCAATGCACGTCCCAGCCTGCAGTGCCTGACCAGCACTGGCACCATGTGTTTCTCTTTCCTCTCACGGCTTCACATGTAGGAAACAAAATGATGACAATAATTAAAAAACCCCAAACCAAACCCAAACCAGCAGGCCAGCATCAGTCCGAAGCTAGGGATTTTAAAGGTGTTTACCATGAGCAGCTCCCAGGTCACGGTGCGCTGAGCTCTGCTAGACCGCGGCGATGCAGCTGGACCCGGCCCCGGCTCCTCAGCGTCCCAGCGCCCGCCGCCGGCTCCTCAGCGGGAAATGGCGGGAAGGCGGCGGCCGCGCGCGGAGGGCCCGGCGCTCTCCGGGCGGGCGGGGAGAGCCCGGGGGACGATCAAATGAAACCGACGCGGCGGGACCTTCCCTGCGTGACCCCAGTGTTAACGTGTTTATTTGACGCTGCAGTCGCGGGTCGCTTTACAGAAACATCTCATGCTGGACCCCCCCCACGGGGCTGAGGACGAGGAGGAGAGAAACACTTGTATTCAAACAGAACTATTAAATAACCTGTACACAAAAATTCAGTCTTTTCCCCTGAAAGCACCGAGGGCCGGCCCCGGGATGGCCGGACCGACGCTGCCGCCCCACGCCCGGGCGGCCACAAGCCTCGACCCCCGAGGCGGCAGCCGGGGCGGCCCCTCTCCCGCCCCAACGACCGCGGCTTCCCCTCAGCTGCGCCTGGGACGGCGAGAGCGCCTGTCCCGGAACGAGGGCGCGGGGCGGAGGCCCTGTGGGGCCCTACCTACGAGAGTCCAGTGCCGGGCCTGAGGGTCCGCGGCTCCCCTCGGCGCCGCCCCGAGGCGAGCCCTTGCTCGCCGGGCCTGACGCCAGTCTGGAAGCCGACCGCCCTCTGCCCCGCCGCCGGCTGCGGAGCGCCCTCGGCCCAGGTCCCCACCGCGGCGCGGTCCGCCTCGGCTCGGTCCCCAGGTGCGGCGGCGGCCGCCTCCGGTGCCGGGCCGGTGCCGCCCCGCCGCCCGGCGGTCACAGGTCGCGTCCGTCCTCCCTCTTGACGCCATCCGCCGCCGCCTTCAGCTTCTTGTTCTGGTGCGTCTTGACGTGCTTGGCCAGGTGGTCGCTGCGCATGAAGCGCTTCCCGCACTCGGGGCAGACGAAGCGCTTCTCGCCCGTGTGAGTCCGCAGGTGCCGCTGCAGCTCGTCGGAGCGGGTGAAGCTCTTCCCGCAGAAGAGCCAGTTGCAGACGAAGGGCCGCTCGCCCGTGTGCCAGCGCAGGTGCGCCTTCAGGTGCGAGGTCTTGCCGTACACCTTGCCGCAGCCGGGGATGTGGCAGATGTGCTGCTTCTTCTTGCCCGGCTCCGCCTCCGGGGCGCTGCCCGCGGCCGACTGGCAGTTGGGGCAGCGGCAGCGGCGGCACCTCCTGGCCGTGGCCGCCAGGGGAGACTTGGTCTGCAGCAGGGCGGCGATCTGCGTCTGGTACTGGGCGAAGTCCGAGTGCCCCAGCACCAGGCTCCGCGGCAGCGCCGCGGCCGCGGGGAAGCGGTGGCCGCAGCCGCCCGGGGCGCCGGCCTGCTGGATGCTCCACCAGGGGATGTCCTCGGGCGGCGGGTTGGGCGAGAGCTGCCGGCAGGGCTGGGCGGGCGGCAGCAGGTTGGAGTAGCCGGGCGGGAGCGCGGCCTGGGCGGCGTACGGGACGTAGGCGGGGGGGCAGCTGGACGGCAGGGCGGCCATGGAGGAGGGCAGCATCTTGACGGGGGAAAACTCGTAGGGGTAGGAGGGGTCCGCCGGGGGGGTGAGGGGCAGTTCGTGCGCCCCCCCGAAGGAGGGCTGCAGGTGGTTCTTCTGAGGGGTCAGCCCCAGGCTGGGGTGCGGCGGCGGCAGCCCCCCCGGAGAGTGCGCCGGCATCTCGCCGCTCCACGGGTGGAAGATCCTGGAGGGGGATCCCAGCGTCGGGTCGTAGGAGACCTGCAGGAAATCCGAGGGCGCCGTGCCCGGCTGTCCGATCCGGCTACAGGTGGCGGCCAGAAGAGCCAGGGGCGAGTGCTTGGCCAAGTCTGGGGAGGCGCTGGGGGTGCGGTCCTGCGCGGAGCGGGAGGGAGAGAGGGAAGGGGAGGAGGGAGGAGAGCGCGTTACTCGCCGCCCGCCGCCCGCGGAAACTTTCTGCGCCGCTGCCCGCGCGCTCCCGGAGGCGCCCTGCCGCGGCTCGCCCGCCCCGAAAACTTCCTGAAAACAGCACGCGCCCAGCGGGCAGGACGGGCCCGGCCCCCCCCCGCCCCCCAGCCCCGCCCGGGACCGGTCTCACCGCCTCTCCCGGGCTGAGCACGGCGGGAAGCGGCCGCGGCGGGCAGGGGGCAGCCCCCGCCCCGCGCCCTCCCCGCCCGGGGCTGCTGCCGAGAGCTACCGCCGGGTCTCCGGGAGGGAGGGGGGGAAGTTGCCGGCCACAGGAGCCCGCGCCCGGCCCCCTCACCCCGGCGAGGGTCCCCACCCCGGGAAGCCCTGTGAGGGGGGCGGCAGGCGCCGGCTGTCCCCGCGCAACGCGGGTCACGACCGCGGGACGCGGCACCGCGCGATGCACCCCGGCCCCGGGCGCGGAACCGACCTGGAGGAAAGCCTGGAGGGAGTCGTTCCGCAGGACGGCCACTGCGGCCATGGCTACTGCGCCCGGGACGAGGGGAAGGCGCCGGGGCACCGCCGCGGCATGGAGACGCCGAGGGGAAGACGAGGAGCTGCCCAGTTTCCTTCCCTCTCTCTCTTCTTCTTCCCTCTGATCTCTTCGGCTCTGTGCCTGTCCCACCCCCCCCGCGCNCTGAATGCATTTATAATGCACACCTTGCTTGTACCTTTGAAATAAGTGCCAGTCACAGCAGATGGCCATAAGAAACCTTGCCTATGAAAATATACAAAAGGAACATAGCCCAGTGTGAAACTTCAGGAAAAGTTTTTTGATATTCTTTAGGATACACTTGAATGTCAATCTAAACGTCTGAGAAAGCAATTTTGCTCTTTAAAGAGCCAATTAAAGATTTGTAGCAGAGCCCCAAAGTGACATTGTGTCTTTGTTATCGCCCCAGAAATCTGCCTCCGGATTCTGCTGATAGTGTTTGACGACTCAAAGTAACATTGGGAGCACAGCGAGTTCACCTGATCGGGGCTGGTCGATCCCAGTCGTAAAACTTCCCTCGAGTAATTGGCGGCGGTTCCTCCCCGCTCCCTCCCTCCGCCCGCCCTTCCCCCGAGGCTGAGGGATATGCCCTCGGTGTGACTCCGCAGACAACCGCACATTTCCCCACTGGGAACTGGGTTTGGTCTCGCTGCGCGCAGCCGGCGCTCGTCCTGTGTTACCCGCAGCCCCACCGCTNCCGGGTCTCCGGGAGGGAGGGGGGGAAGTTGCCGGCCACAGGAGCCCGCGCCCGGCCCCCTCACCCCGGCGAGGGTCCCCACCCCGGGAAGCCCTGTGAGGGGGGCGGCAGGCGCCGGCTGTCCCCGCGCAACGCGGGTCACGACCGCGGGACGCGGCACCGCGCGATGCACCCCGGCCCCGGGCGCGGAACCGACCTGGAGGAAAGCCTGGAGGGAGTCGTTCCGCAGGACGGCCACTGCGGCCATGGCTACTGCGCCCGGGACGAGGGGAAAGCGCCGGGGCACCGCCGCGGCATGGAGACGCCGAGGGGAAGACGAGGAGCTGCCCAGTTTCCTTCCCTCTCTCTCTTCTTCTTCCCTCTGATCTCTTCGGCTCTGTGCCTGTCCCACCCCCCCCGCGCTGCGCGATCTCCGCGGACTGTCTGACTGCGCCAGGATCACCTCCAAGAATTTGATAAGGACTTTGCTGGGCCGCCAGCCAGTCAGAGGGAAGATTTATGGCTTTGAAGTTTGCCGCTACCCAATCATCAAAGAATAGCGGCTCTTTCAGAAGCGAAAGCAAATCCTTTGAATCCACAAAGCTCCTATGGTGTGTTTGTTGGTCTGGATAAAAGAACTGATTATTAGGGGGGATGGGAAGGGAGGAGATAAAGGCGGGACAATTAATGAAGTAATCACTATGTGGGAAATGTATATACACAAATAATTGGATTTTCTTGATCAAAGGACCCCTTACCGCCCGGAGACCCTCGCATTGGATGTGCAAGACACTGGATCCCCCCCCGCCCACCCTTTTTNAGGGATATGCCCTCGGTGTGACTCCGCAGACACCCGCACATTTCCCCCCTGGGAACTGGGTTTGGTCTCGCTGCGCGCAGCCGGCGCTCGCCCTGTGTTACCCCCAGACCCGCCGTTGGGGGGGGGGGGGGTCGGCGGTGCCCCGGCAGCGAGCGCTCCCGCAGACAGCCACCGGGGAACCGGCCCGCCGAGACACCGAGCGGCAAAGTTTCCTCTTCCCTAGCGGGAGCCGGATATAACACACGTAATTTCTTTAAATGAAGGCAGGAGTCTCTCTCGGTAGCGTCTCTGGAGGCGGGCTGCGCGCCCGCGGCAGGCAGCCTGTGCATATACATATCTGTACGTGAGTGTGTAGGAAGCATCTCACCCGCTTTGCTTCCGACCACGTGCGAGGCCATTTCCCGGTGCCCACCACCGGGCACATCGGGATCACAGACCAGCGACACCGCCCGCCGCTGCGCTCGGAGCCCCGCAAGGCCGGCGGGACCCCCGCACTGCGCCGCCCAGCACAGGGTTGGGGGGGACGAACCCTTCCGCGCCCCCCCCGTGCCCCCGCTCAGCACCGAGCTCCGCCGGGGACCCTGGAGTCGCGCTTCTCCCCTCGCCGCTTCCCCATCTGCTCCCAGGCCATGGCAAGCGCGCAGGCTGGGCTGCTTGGCCAGGTACCAACCGAGGACGTTCGGCTCTGTCTTGGGGGCTGGGGGGTGTCCCTTCGGGCAGATGCCGGCTGACCCTGGCCCTCCGGAGCCGTTTGCCCAGGTAACTCGATCCTCTCTGCAGTCGCTGGGTTCAATTGTATTCACACCGCCACTGAAGCCCCTTTAAACGCCAGCACACAGAGATCTTTATCGGGCTTTCCTGTGGAAACAATCACTGTCCGCTCAAAGACTTCCAAGAGTTGTAGGGCTGGAATTAGATCGGTTTCTTTGAAGGGATTAAAGTGCCAAGTCCTCTCCCACGGTTCCGTATTGAGCCCTGGGGAGAAGTAAAAGCTCGACCCCGTGTGACACCGACCCCCTTCGCAGCAGCCTCTTCCGTCTCTCCCCCCGCGCCAGGTACGGCTTCCCAGGTCGGTAACGGGGAGACAAGCGCCCTGCACCCCCGCTCTTACCGCGCACCGGGGCAGCGCTGGCAGGGCCCGCGGCCCGGCAGCAGCCTCCGGCGGGGCGTGCGGGTCTGCCCCGGCCTGCGGGGGTGCCGGGCCGGGGGTCCCGCACTTCCACCCCCCAGCACTGCCGGTGCGGGACCCGGCGGGGGCTGCGCCGCGTCCCCTCGGGACACGGCGGGGTACGGGGAACCACAGCGGGCCGGCAGCGCAGCGGGCCGGCGCACACGCCCACTCCCACGCACATCCTCGCCCGCAGCCGTGGGGTGCCCCGGGCTCACCGTTCAAACTCGAGCCGCCTCGGGGCAGATCAAAGCCGCCTTCCCTCGGCGGATGGGCAGCGACCGGCGCAGCCGGAGCCGAGGCTCCGACGGGGTGGCCCCGGCGGTCCCTGAAGGGACAGTAACCCCCCAGGCGAGAGGAACGGCGGCGCTCGCGCTTCCATCGTCCCTAAACTTCTGCATCCCCAAACTTGGGCCAACCCCGGGCTCCTGCGAGATGTCCGATTTAATTCCTATCTCGATTTTTGTTAATTCGTTTTATTTAAAAATTGCCAGGAGAATAATCTGGACAATATTTATAAACGAAATGAGAGTCGATAGGTCGTTCAGGAGACACTAAGCATCCCGAGGTTCCCCCCAACCTTTGAGGTACAGTATTTCCCCAGATATGTCGATGAACCAAAATGATTTGTCACGTTACAAAAGAGTTAACGGAAAGTTGTGTAAGTTTCTATACAGATGCGACACTCCAAATGCCATAAATCTGCATCCAAGAAAGCACGTTACTTAAAAACCAAGAATAATTTCTCATTTCTGGAAGAAACCAATGGGCTGAATAATGAAACGTTGCAGTCATAATTTTCTGTACAAATAATTAGTGTTCAAACTCGGAGCATTTCAGTCTCCTGAAATGTATTCTTAATGAAGTGATGTTCAGAGCTGTCATTAAAAATGCAGGGCTGGAAGATCAAAGTACAATATTTATTTTAGAAATTTGTTTCAGTTATCAGGAGATACAGGTATCAAGGCCAAATGTCAATTCAGTTACACCAAGCCCTGTTTCCATGAGAAATGGGCTGCCGCTGCATCCCCGTGTAAAGCAAAGAGAGGCCGGAGATGGGGAGCGGAGCGGGGGGTGGCCAGCGCCCCGCGGGGGAGTCCCGGGGGCGGGGGCGCGGCCGCTCCGCACGCGAGCTGCCAGGCACCTCCGGAGGGGGCAGCTCCCGCCCGGCCCCGGTCTGCCCGCACACGGGGTCCGGTGTCTGTCGGGGGGGGACCGCAGGGGCCGGAGCGGCCCCGACGGCCGCTCCTCCTCTGTCGGAGCCAGGGCGGAGCCGGGCCCTGGGGCGAGGACGGGCGGCCGGGGTGTGGGCAGAGCTGGAGCCCGGGGAGCTCCCGGGAGGGGGACCGGCTCTCTCTGCCCTGCTGCCGCCGGGGCCCTGCCTGTGACGAGACAGCCACCTCCACCCCTGCCTCCACTGGTACCTCCACCACAGAACCCACCCTGGGCTCCGGCAGGGCTGTGCTGGGCGGTAACTGGTAATGTAAAGACAGGGGACATAAACGATGAGTCACCGTCTTCACTGACAGGTGTCTTCAGGATTTTTCAGATTCAGGTATGCCAGAGTGACTGTCCCAGCATGCAGGGCTCTTTGGACCCTGGTTTGAATGCAGGTAGCAGAGAAAAAAAATACTTGGGAATAACAACAGCTGCTTGGGTGCCAGTGGTCCCCTCCATGGCCTCTGCCTCCTGGGCCCCATGTACCCCACCACAGGGCCTGCCCCAGAGCCTGGCCCAGTGAGGGGTCACACTGCCACAGCTTTCCATGAACTCCCCCCCCAGGTCCTCTCATGACACCTCCAGTCCCTCCCAAGACCTCCACTGTCCCCTGCCATGAGCCCCCTAGTCCCTCTTACGATCCCCCAGCTCCTGAGCTTTTCCAGCACAGCCCTAAATGACCCTGGGAGCCTGGATGGGAGCTGGAGCCCGGGGAGCTCCCGCTTGGGGATCTGGGGCTGCCCTAAACAAAATACTGTTCTTAAACAATTGTGACAAAGAATCAGAAATAGGAGCATTTTTAGGTGAGCAGCTGCATTAACATTCAGCCAAGCCTCCTAGTCAAGTTCTTCATGAGAGTGTGGCAGGCTTTAAACCTGAGCAGGCTTTAAATAAGTTTTCTCCAAAAGGCAGCATCTTCACACCACCCCTCACTCAGACAGCAACTGTCTGGTTTAAAGCCTTACTAAAATAAACCACCTATCCACAACAGCAAGAAGTTTCACCAGAAGCAAGGTAAATTAACCTATGCATAAAGTTCCAGGCATGTGTGGATACACTGCCAACAGTTGAGTTACGTGCCATTAATACTGCTGTTATTTACTTCGGCATATTGACATTTTTGTGCTAGGCAATAGGACTAGCATAATGAGTCACCAGTTCATATTTTTAACATGCTAGTGTGTATGGTTTGTTTATTGGCTTCAGATTACCAACAAACAGTTCGAATATGATTGTATATCCTAAGTTTTAAAAGAGTTTAATTCAAACATCCATAGATGGAAATAAAGATTAAAAACTGCTATGGCATCTCCTGCTTTTTCCTGGGGATAAAGCAAAACCACAAAACCCCAGACAAGATCAGCACCTGCAAAGGCATATTTCACATTCAAAGGCTTGCCTCAACATTTCCTAGTCTAGGTGTGGATTTCACAAAGATTAATAGAGGATTTCCCAAACTTCTGAAAGCTGAGCTGCCCTTTAACAGAAGTAGAACAGATTTTATGCTTCACTACAGTTTTTACTGCCTGTTGTTAAAGGTTAAAGTATCTTAATGTATTCATCTTCTGCTCCTCCTCGGCTGGCCCTTTGTGACTCCTCCTCCTGCCTTAGTGAACACTGGTAACATTTTTGGATATATTTCCTCCCCATGCTTCCATACTTGAAAAAGAAGTCAGACTCTAACTGTATCAATATTGATAAAGTGTTATTTTTGGCTCTGGTTAGAATGCCTGGGACACCTTTCAGTTCAAAATGATCACTTCAAACTCTCTGGAAACGTCTTTCTGCCTCTGGCATACACGGCTGCGTTTTCTTCACCACTCCAATAGCTAGAAATGGACTTCCACAGAACGGAAAGCAAGCCAAGACTCTGGTGAGCAGCTGAAAAGGATCTGCTGTATGCACCCTGCTTGTCCTCTCATTTTGGGAAGGATTAGGTAAAAACAGCCTGTGTATTTTTTGTGGAATGTATTTGTCTGGGAAAGAGTGGATAGAAACCATTTCTTTTACAAGTACAGATATATACAGTGTCACTCTTTTCTTGCACTGTAATTATTCAGTACGGAATGAAAAAGTAATTAAACTGTTATTTGCCTCCTTTTAACTACAGAGTACAATATCTAAAAACTGTCTCCTGGTGATTAATTCTAGTTACTGAGTGTACTTATTGACAAATTAAACAGCTATCTGTGTCTATACCGTGTTAAAACTGGAAACAGCACAAAGTTCAGACAGGAAGATCATTGTTGAACCTACTCATAAATATTGGATGATCATATGGCTGCCACATTGCTATCGATTTGGCTGAATGGATTAATCCAACACTGTAAGAATACACCTGTTACTTAATGAACTTGTGCTGTAATTTTAGAACATTTTTGATACAGAAAAGATTAAGTATTTTCTAATGGCAATATTTTTCAATATTTCAAGAATCACTTTTGAAATAACCCATTCTTCAAGGACTACTGAACAAGAGTGTATAAAAAATCCATAATCTTTCTTACAAAGTGCAAGTGCTCTATACAAAGTCTTCAACAACTCCATTTCATCTGTGAAAAAGAGACAGGAGGAAAAAGCCCAATAATGGGATTGTGAGGGTCAAAATAGGGACATGGACATGGGACATAACTATGAGATTGAACATGTGTCGGGTAAGTGATACTGTCTTCACACCAAGGGAAATAATTTGAAGACCCTCTCTACAGACCCTCTAAGCTTTTAAGGTAGCTTGTTCCAGTAATACAAAGAGACTAGTGAAAAGCAGTCAGTGCTTCTTGTGCCTATCAGCTACGACACAGGTAAGTGCCCCCCAACAAGGAGAGTTTTTGAGAGGGTTCTAGAAAAGCCAGATTTCTAAACTTTTTAAAAAATGCCAATCGTCTTGGCTGCCACCACAGGCCCAGGATCCCAAGGAAGACTGGGGAAAGCTTCAATTCCGATTTTGAAATGATTTATCTCTTCTTAGCCAAACATAAAGACTTGAAAATATGGCCCTCACAGATGAAAAGTATTTTTAGGAATGCAGTGTGTCGTATGTTTCCGTGTCACTTCATACCTCGATGCCTTAAGTGATGCACAATAATACATAAATTGGTAATGCATAAATTGTGTTAACTATTAAAATATAAATTTGCTCCTCCATTCTGAAAATAAAAATTACCATCTGTAAAATGATTACAAATGTATGCAATGCTTGTATTATGCTTTCCATCCTCACTTAGCTACAGAAATGTGAAATCATTCTCACCATACTCTCATGCAGCAGAGTCAGCTTCCTTCCCCTTCTTTTCAGAGAGAACAACTGTGGCCATACACACAACTGCTCCAGGCTCAGAAAGAGGAGCTCCTTGCCTCAGTTCTGCACATAGATTACCAGACTGCTCCTCAAGGAACACACCAACCAACTCCTCCAGCTCAGAACCCCAAAGTGAAGTAGCAATGACAAGGGAGCACTAGCACCTCCTCCTGGCTGGCCATGCTAAACCAAAGTAAACAATCCTCATCTGGGAATAATTCACTCTTCAATCAGCTGCTATTGCTCAGGGCCAAACAGCTTGACCAGCTGTTTGAGAACCCAGAACAAGATGAGGAGAAAGGATATTCCCCTCAAAGACAAGGGTGTCAGCATGGCCATGACTCTTGCTCCAGTCTAATGAACGGTGCCATGGAAACTGAGATGGAGGGCAAAAAGAAATGACCTTCAAACGGGTACATTTTTGGCTTCTCTCCCTCAGGAGATCTCACATCCTTATTTTTCCTACTACATGCAAGCAGCCCCCATATTCTACTAGTATTGAGCTGAGAGAATCACATATTAATTACATATGAAAGAGAGAATGGTCCACAGTGAAGGACAGATAATGCCATAAAATGCGAATGTATTCTTGGTCTAAATTACCTGTTCCTTATGCTGGGGAACGAGAGAGAGAGACTACGATGCTGCAGTTCTGGGACTCCAATGCCCAAAGGATACAGCGTTATCGCATGAGCCACTTTTAAACCCAAGTAAGTGGATTCAGAAGAAATTTGTGATTGACAACCACTGACTGCTTTTCAGGAGGCCACACTAAACTACCAAGAACCATTTTCCAAATTTTTCATCTTGAAATAAGAAAGTCTGGAGAAAAAACAAGTGCAGAGTCATGCAATCTGTTCAGTGCCATCAGATTAACTTCATAAAATACTGTCACCCTTATCAATGCACTAGATATTATTATTAAAATATTGTTCTTTTTCTGTTGGAATTCTTACAGAAGTCAGCGGAACAGATACCCATAAAAATGGAACCAGGCTCATTATTTGCTACTTTTTCTCACTTCCATCACTACACATGCTAAGTATACTTGGCACATGGAGGGATTCAGAAAGAAGCTGCTCTATTGTGCCAATGATTCTCTTTAATGACATATAGTTATCAGTTGATTTATTAATTTCTCCTGCATGTTCTCATTTACTTAGCTCTAAATTAAGGATAAGATCATCTGCATTCTAGAAGTAAACAGTGTTTACAAGAGAACAGAGTCATCAAAATCTTTCTTAAATCAAGTTTTTAAAATGTACACAGTGAAGTTGGAGGTAGTTTTAGCAGTATACACAGCCTTACCCACTAAACTCTACAGCAAAGACTCAAGAGAAAGCATTACATTTCCACGTTTATCTAGTTTTCCATGTTAGTATAGCATTCCCTTATCCCAGGAATTTAATATAGGAAGAGAAAAAAGGGACTTTTGCCTCAGCTTTCTGATACCCTGATGACCTCCTCCTGGGAGATTCTATGCTCTCTGTTAATTTAGATACCATATGCCTCACTGGTCATCAATTCAGTTGCTGCTCTCTATTTTATAGCCCTCACAGGGATTTTGATCACACTTTCTATAAAGCTCACCACTTCCTCTGTTTACTGTTGCTCTAACCAGTTAGACAAGCCCCAGCTGATCAGTGTTTTCTTATACACACCTACAAATAGCACAATCTAGTCAGCTTTTTCTTTCCTTTGGTATATGCTGCTCCACCTTCATTTATACACTATTTGCAGTGCTCAAAATAAAGCATCAAAAATTCTTTTTCTGTTGGGGAGAGATGTAGGAAAGAAGAAACAGAGCTATACAGACTCTGAAGTAATACTACTGGTCATATGTCTGAACTGGGAGGGAGAGCCCAGAGACCAGGACTTTCTCGTTACGTTACAACAGAACTTTTATCTCCACATTCCTGCAGTCTCTTAACTGACCAGGATCCGAGCTCCTCTTTGTGTGTATTATAGTGTGGACATGTTTGATCTCCTTTTCCTGTGCAAGCCAGCATTTTGGGAGGGGTCAGAAGCAAAAGGCTAACTCTCTAGGTAGAGAGGCTGAAAAGGTAACCTCCGAGCAGGCACCACATTAGTGCTGAAGCTGTCTGGGGAAGCTTAGAACAACCACAGACTCACACACATGCTGGGGTCACTGGTAATGAGAATATCAAGATGAACAGAGGAGTTCACTCTGCTCTGAGTGATTGATTGAAGCTGTTTTCATCTCTGTGGGTGTGTTCTTTTTTGGCTGAGATAACATTTCACCCAGAAGCACATACAGCCTCCTCTGACACTCAACCCATATATATATTCCAACTAGATAAGGGGTGTACACTTTATGTCTCCACTTCCCAGCTCTCTCCTGCCACCAGCCAGTAGTGCAGTTATTTTTCACAGTTCACCTTTCTTCATCTTTCTGTAAACTTGCCAGGTTTACCAGTGATAGGGTACGTAAGGAAGGAGAATAGCACCGAGGTGCGTGTGGCATATTCAGGATATTTTTCCGACTTACAGGAGTGCAGCTGTGGATCTGGTGGAAAATACGGGAATTGTATCAAGAAGCAAAATCTTGGGACAGCCCCAAGTAAAAAGAAGGTCAAACTGTGCAGTGAGTGTTCTGGGAGGAGTTTTAGTCAATACGAGCACATTGTCTTTAAAGCATTTATCTTCACAACTCCTCTATAAAGAAGTAGTATGTCATTCCATTCTTACCAGAGGAAACACGGAGACCACATGCCTTGTCTAATGTCACTTATTAACCCTACTGAAGAGCAGGGAGTTGGACTGAACAGCTCTATGGAAGAGCAGTTGCACACAACTCAGGACTGTATTGTAAGATGTTCCTTCTCCTTACAAAATCTAAACTCTTTTTCTAAAACCCTCCCACT
This sequence comes from Syrrhaptes paradoxus, assembly GCA_013400615.1. Lineage (NCBI taxonomy): Eukaryota > Metazoa > Chordata > Aves > Pterocliformes > Pteroclidae > Syrrhaptes > Syrrhaptes paradoxus. Next base: position 20,821 of record VZTO01019075.1, on the reverse strand, counting down.
GTCCTGATTTCATGCCAGTCTTTTCTGACACTTGTACACTCCTTCAGCAACTCTGAATTATGAGCAGATATTGACCTTTCTGTGGGAAAGACAGATGAGGGGTAAAGCCCAGATGACCTTGGGCAGGCTGAGAGGCAGCAATGGGACCGTGTGGAGGCAGTTAGGAGACAAACATCCAGCCTGTGCAAGCAGAGCAATAAGCCAATGTGCCCACGACACATATTCCTGCTCTTCCTGGTGGATAGTGATTAAAGCATATGATAAGTAAAAAACCAGAGCCTAACACCTTTGCTTTACAAAGACAAAATACATGATAGGTGGGCTGTACTGAACAGCCAAATGTGCCTCTGTAACTCAAACACTGAACATACTGAGCAGAAGTCATTAGATATTTGCTAACTTTTACAGCCCATCCTCTCTCCGCTTTAGCAAACTCTTCTCTACAAGACTCTGTCCAGTGTTACTTGCCAGTCATCAGAACAACCACTCTCAGTGGTGCCAGCCTCTCCTGCAGGAAAACCCAAGAGCTTTGCTACTGACACAACTTCTGGAACTCAGTAACACTACCATCTACATTTCCTTGATCTCACACACCAGAGCTGTCAGAAGAGCCAATTTTCCTCCACCTCAACTAGACCCTCTCTCTATGCCAGCTTTCTACTCACCTTAGTCAGTGTGATGTTCCTTCTCTAAAATGTATCCTTCTACCACCACGTATGATTAAACACAGTGACTGCAGATCTATGGCATGTACCAGTGCCTACCACTGGCTGCAGAACAGCTGAGCTCCGGTAGCATTGTATATAACACAAATTTCAGGTTTTGATTTAAAAAAATGAATAGCTTTGTGGCCATCACTCTGTTTCCTGGCTATCAGGAATCTGATGCTCTGCAAATATGAGGCACCAACACACAACCATATTGCTGTATCAGCCAAGTTTTGGGACACTGTTTTTTCCCTTAGCAGCTCCTTGTTGATCCATGTTTGGCTGGTTCCCTTTAACACTCTTACAAGCTTTATTTATGACGTAACTGGCATCATGGAAGTCTGGAGAGTTCAAAAGAGGAATAAAAGTTTGGAGTACTTTTCATTCCTGGCCATTCAGAACAACTCAGAGGACAAAGAACTTTATTTCTATCTAACCCTTGTTCAACACCCTTCCTGCACATCCTAAATTTCAGTCCAGGTTTTGTTGTTATTCACAGCTATACATTGATATACAAAGAACTAAACAAAGACTCATAAGATATTGAAAACAAGCTTGTAATCCTGCCTCTCAGAGTGTTATGTGAGCTATTGTTAAACATGATTTTCCAGCCACTGACTAATTATTTTGTCAAAAGCAAAACCAGTGTGATTTTAATGAAAGTACCCAGATTTAGTCTGTCTGAGGAGACAGATTATGTATTTAATTGTAAATGGGCTGTAAACATCTGAGGTCTTTATGTATGGAGAAAATAATAGTATCCATATTTAGATATTTGAATGAAGCTTGGTTTTTTACAGGACTGAGCTGGAAAAGTCAAAGTGATATATTTTGACCTCTTGGTATTTTTCTAATATCTGTTGATCAGCTTAATTTGAAGGTAATAACATAAATTTAAGCTAGAGATACCCAGAGATACCAATCTCTGTGCAATGTCTGAAAAAACCGAATAACTTCTTGCAACATAGTGAACCCCAGAAAAATAAGGGGAAAATAAGTTTTTTTTTTACTATATAATTCATACAGAATAAAACAATCCTCTTCAGACGAAGGATTACAAAGATTATTTTTGCTACAATATGCTTATAAATATGAAGGCTAAATCACAGCAAAACTATTTACATCAAGCCATCTAATAGCATATTTATGGATGTTTGTTTGGAGAAGTATTTACTGATTAAATATACTATTTATCACCTACCTATGATTTTTATCACCTATCCAGTAGGCTATCTTTCTGGAGTTCCAACTACTAAATTTCTAGCATACTGAACAATTAGTATTTTTGAAGATTAGTAATCCCAGAATTTTTTTTTCCTGTTCTTCTGTTGGCATTTTCTGTAAACTTATGACAGGAAAGATTCTTTCCAAAGCTTATAGAAGATTTATAAAAGAGAATGGGTTTAATGGTGTAAAAACCCGACTTTTTGCAGTACTGCAGGCCTAGAAAAAAAGAACTTTTACTTTGAACCATCAAAAAGTGAAGATTTTTTTGTGATTTTTAAAGGGGAAACCAGATCCCAAGATGCTGATTTCAATATCATGGCAATTTCATATTGTAGAAAAGCTAGGAATTTTATACCAGATACATTTTATTTGTCTCTGGTTTTGGAATTCCAATTACTAGTCCATTTGTAATTTTCTATTCTAATAAAACTTGGAGTAATGGTAACTAGATGATTTGCCTTCTCAAGAATCTTCCAAAGCATCTCAAAGTGGTTTTCTACCGTATGTGTTACATGCATCTTAAGACGCTCTACAAGATGATTTAATGCTTTATTATAGTACATGATAAGGATAATCTTCAAAATTTACCAAGGGTTGTCTCTTGTGTGAAACCTAATGGTTCACATATTTTTTGCCCCCTCTCTCAAGTAGCTTCCTCTCTTTTCTTCTGAGTCTCCCTCATTAAAGTTTTCTACTCCACTGTCCATTAATTTTTTTCCCTTCATCAAAGATCATTTATACTTCTCCCTTCATGTCCATTCTTTAAAATTCTTCTTCCAAGTGTCACCCAGAAATTGGATACAACGGAGGAAGCCACAGGGTAAAACAGGAAGGCTTTGCCCCCTCAGAAATAACAAATTCTGTGCTCTCCATTTGGTTCTGTGCAGCAGTTGGAAGAAGCAGTGAAGCTGGCACCTTGTCACTGTACTGTGGCAGAGACAATGAAGAATCTGCCTCTAATTCTTTTTGACACAAAAGAAGAAAGGAGAGAGAAAAAACATGACCACCTTGATCTTCAGTTCCCCCTTCCTGTGAGAGCAGGATGACAGGGATGTATCCTGCGTCTTGTGGCTGAGCAGAAGAAAAGTTAGGGGTATCTGAAATACTGAACATTCCCAAGAAAGTACCTAATAAATAGTATCATCAGTATCATCATAAGCAAAAACGCCTTAAAAGAAAGAAAAGTAGCCTTTAACCCAGTTGAATCAATACCTGCCATAAACACTACATTTCCTTTGAAAGTTTACATCACTGTACTTTCAGCTTGTCAGCAACATTTCCAAGTACTAAGTGCACTTCTCTCATTATCAAAGCAAAGAAATACTTATATCCTCAAGACTTCCATCTGTAAATTAAAAAAAAAATATTTAAAAATGTGAACTGTAAATGAAACAGCGACTGGAATTTCTTTCTGAAGACACTGTCCTGAGTTACTAACGCGTTTCTAGTTGTTTAATGGTATGTATGCTCACCTTCTTGAATTTTACTGTTGCACAGGGAGTCGAGAGTGTGGTCTCTTCTGCACTTTATCTCCCATTTTCTTCATAATTTGCAGGTATACTCTAAAAATCTTTGGGAAATTTCAGCTTAAGTGAAAAAAATATGCAGATTAAGTTCAACAAAGGTAGTCATTTCTAACAATCTCTAGCAAACACAACACAGCTGACAGCTGAATGTTACAAATGGGGCCTCATAAACAGAGCTTAACAATTTTGTTTTAAGATCACAAGTTCCCAACCAACACTTGAGCCATGGAAGAATGCCCATTAGCTGCCATAAAAGCAAAATTGGTAGGGCTTTGTGGAGTGGAGGGCCTGAAAGGCACACAAGCAGACACACACCAACACACTGGAGAGTAGTATAAATTCTTCCATTTGAATAATTTCCACTCGTTTCTCTTCCTCTCTCTAACATTAAAACCTGTTTCATTTATGTTAAAAACATTTTTCTGCTCTACATTTAATCATGTTCACATTTCCTTCTGATTTAGCTTCCGCTAGTCTCTTTACATAGCATCCTGTATGATTTTACATTGTGGAAAAAAAAAAAAAGAAAATTCTGTAGCTAGCATTGTTTTGTCCCGCTGCTGTTTTTTCTTTAATCTTTTGTTCGATGCATGGAAAGATGCTAACCTTTCTGTGCTATCTTAACCGTAGTGATCTGGGAGCAAAGCAAATGAGATTTAGTAGATATGTTTCTGTTGTCATTATTAAACTTCATATGCTTTGCTATGTAGGCAACGTGTTTTATTTCTCTTAACTTGAAAGAGGTTTCTGTCTTATTGTTGCAATTTATTAAGGGCAAACAATCTAGGGCTTATAATAGGCCTGTAGGCAGAACAAAGCCCTTGTCAAATGGAAGGGTTGGCTGCTCAGCTGGGTAGCATGTAAATGTGCAAAAAGAACTGTTGTGTTCAAAGACACTAGACATGCTTTTTAAATAAAACATCTCATATAACTGAGAGTTGCCGTTTAAGTGTTGTATTGGAAATGTTAATTTAAAAAAAAATTAATTTAACTGAAGAAATAGAGTTGCAGTGTATTTTTTTGGTAAACTCTCATCCTAAGCAAAATCCCACGTATCACTAAGGTTTTTATTAGAGACTGAACACTGTATGCTTCTGAAATGGCAGTTTATTGTCATTTTATAACACCACGTTGTGCCAGTCAGGGTAAGTTCCCTGATTGCTGTATTCACCTGGGTAGACCATGTAAACTTGATCTTATCCAAGACATATTTTTGGGTTTGTTTTTAATATGAGAGATCACTCTGCCTGTTACTTTGACATGGTATCGTCTCTCAAAAAGTAAGACAATTTCTCATTCTGCAGCTCATTTAAAATTTCTCATTATGTGCCTCCTTTGCAAGAGCTGAAATTAAAATGACAGATAAAGATAACAACATAATAGGCATTTTTTTCATGCACTGGCCCACTTGAGCACAGGCAATTCTTTTTTTTCCTCCTCTGTTGAAATGGATAATCAGGACAGTATCATCAATTAGATTTTTCACTTTAACTTCTCATAATGTTTCCAGACTCCACTATTTGGCAAAGACAATTGGGACAGATTTCTTTATTTTTTCCTCTGGCCTAAAACTCAAAACCCCCCACTTCCCAAACTGTTACCACCGAAGAGTTTATTAAATGGCTGAAAAAGACAGCTGGTCCCACCATCTGTTAAAAATTTTCAGGGGCCAAATGAAACAGGTTACACCTTTAGCCATGCCAAGTCTTCCAATACCCCCTCCCTCTCACAGCCTGTGGAGGGCTAATCTGAATTTCACGCTCTGATTTTGCTATTGCTAATGTCTGAGCTTCTTATGTGTGCTTCTTGTAGTTGCTTATATTAGTTCTCTAGCAGTAACAAAAGCTCCCCTCTCCTTTCAACCTAGCTCATTTGCAATCAACGGAATCCCGGGTCTCTGGTCTCCTTTACAATAAGATACTGTACCTTGAAGGAAACCCACAGAGAACCTAATATCTGACTTTTTGGAGCAACAGAGAAAACCAGGGGTACATTTCTGTTGTTTTGCAGCCACTTTTAAAATAAATGCTAATGGAAGTAATTCAGATGTGCCAACAAAGACAGAATCTGCAACACACTGCAGGTGTGAGGGGGCTGAAACAAAAGGGATGCTAACCCTAATGGTATTTCTTGTCATTAACAATTCTTTGATGTTCATACTCCAGGCTCTCTTTTATCTTGTAGTTTTTCAGCCATCTTTGTTAACATGCAGTGCAACTAAATCTTTTTTCCCCTAACCTTTAAAGACATCTGCAAAATGTTTATGCTAAGTTAGTTTCCATAGCATCTTTCCGTAACACACATTGAAGTAAAATGAGATAAAGCTTGCAAGGTTATTATTAAAACATCAGTAAGTTCCTATCATTAAGTGAAAGGAGCAGATCAATAAAAAGAAGCTCTTAAAGTTACTTTAATAAGGATGAGTTTCTTGTAACAGGACTGGGGATTAACTTCAGCGTAACAGAGGTGGTGTTTGTAACACAGCAGCTCTGTTGATAAAAACCAGTTTGTTTTACTTGTACCCATTAAAAAAAGAATTACAAATATCAGTAAACTCCTATGTTAAAGAGCTTTCACAATATAATGTATTTAAGGACATTCTAATTTTCCAGAAGGGATTTCTCTACCACTAAGTGGGCAATGGCATTCAGTCAAGGCACTGTAGGTGGGGTTTCTCCATATCCATCTGTCTTTCCAAGACTTACAGATGGAAAAACGCTGTGTCTTTTAAAATGTTCAGCTCAGTAGGATGACAGTAAAATGAAATGAACAATCAAAGCACGTAAGATGCCATTCTGAACTACTGCACAGGACTACCAGCAGACCCGGTGTTTTGCTCTCATCCCATCGGTCATGTCCTGTTAGATCACATCCCATTTTATCACAGTCTGTTGCATTATTGTTGCAGCACGCTGGAATGTTAAATGAGCAACATAATAAATCAATACCGATTTCCAATTGCAATTCAGCTGTAAATCTGCACTGAGTTAAAAATGCTGGAGATTGTAATACAGATTACCAAAAGACACAGTTTTATGAAGCCTCTCATTTTGTTTTTCTTTTAAAACTTCATTTCTGACAGATCAATTTAATCAAATAAATTAAATCTGTGACTGCATTAAGTACAGCACTTATCTTTGAATTTTGATGTAAATTTCCATCACACTAATCCTATGGAACAAGAACATAAAAAACAGTGGTTATATTCATACTTTTTATTTCTTTTACAGTTACTTTCATCTTGAGGCACAAAGGCAAACTAGGAACAGTGTAGTTAACACACTGTCCTGTCCCAAGTTTCAGCTGTACGGATTGATGGCCTGAGACAATTCTTATTTCATCTACAGCACTCATCAGCCTTAGAAATGCGTATGGGAATTGGGGATTTTAAGATTATTGAAAATTTTATCAAATTAACAGATTATTTTAAATTCTTTTTCTTGCAACAGCACTGAGGAGTGCTCATTCCTGGGGTGACAGAAATTGCAAAACTAAAAGTTTGTTTCAAATATTTTGCGATCTCAGCAAGATCTCAGTTCTGTCGTAGAAGCCTTTATATAATCTCTCCCATTGCATTAACTGTATCAATCTGTTGCTTACAACAGGGAGCAGCCGTAAGAACAAAAAACATTGTGCGAACTACGTCACACAATTTTGTGGAAGTATGTCCCCTGCTACCTCCACACCGTCACTTCCTGGCTATATGCAATGCCACACTCCAGCACCCAGCTCTCAGAGGATCGTTTCCACCAGAGCCACGAGATGCTGCTCCCTGTCTTGGCCTCACTTGTCCCCGCCGGTGCATTACACAGCATGGCGCAGCAGTTCTGCTATTCCAGTAATGGATAGGTCTTCATCAGAGACTTGCCACCATAAGTAGCACAAAAATTTTTGGAAACAGCCTTCCAGGCCTCCCTCCCTCTCAGCAGTGTGCTCCAGCCCAATGGACTGCATCCAGTCTTTGCTGTGGTGATATTACTTTCACCGAGAGGTCAAGATGGGACTTTCAAGCCGACTTTTCACTGGTCATGGGTCAGAAATTGGGACTTGTGACTTTTGCAGAAAAACGCAAACATGTTGATCTACCTACTTGCCATCTCCATTTGCCAACTATCTTATGAAATACTATACACATTATTGAAAAAATAATCTCTCTCTACAATGTAATTTAAAAAATAGGCTTGCCAAACAAAAGCAAGGAATTTAATCTATTACTGGCCTGATCGATAATATGTAATCTGTTCTCTGGAAACATTATTCTAAGGTGTTTTTCACTTATCTGCTTCTATGTCCTCTAGCATCACAGTACATGAGTACTACAATAAACACTCCTCCGATAACACATTTACTCCGATAATACATTTACTGTTCTGACTGACACTGGATTTATACATGTAATAACATAATTTCCTATAATTCTTGAGAAATCCATTAAGACAAGACAGGGCATCAGCCTGTGTTTGAAGGCACAGCACGCTATTATTATGGATTGTCAGCCTCCTCTCTTACCAGTTCCAGTGCCCAGCATGAAGGAGACGCCAAGCCTCTCACTGAGTTCTGTAACCTTCAGCTCTGGCCCAGAGGACTGCTCCCCAGCCTTTGTTTTTCATAGCATCCTGTGCTACTTTTGTCAATCTGGGAGTCCCGCTTTGCCATCAAGCAGAAATATTTTCTGTTAACTGAGCATTCTGCTACGACTCCTGCCATGGTGAACAGTCTTAAAGAAAAGGCACATTAATGAAACTTATTTCTTATCTTAACAAGAAAACTGATATTATTTCTCCTATTTTGTTGTCAAGAGTCAGAGCTTATTGCATGCCATGTCTTGTGCACATATCAGTACTAGAACTACTTACTGTTTCTTACAGGGTGATACTTTCATGCCATATGGCTTTATTTTTAGTTGTATATACTATATGCATCTGGTTAACCAGAAGACATTTAAAAATACCAGAGCTTGGTTTCCTCTCAAAATTCTCCTTCCCTTTTGGGGAAAAAAAAAAACCAAAAAGGAAGGAGATATAAGACTATGGTAGACCTCTATTATTTATCTCATTGCTAACTATTTTACAATAAAAAAGCAATACCCCGATACAATTACAAATTTTTACAAAAGGAGGGGAAAATTTATTCAATCATAACATTACTGTTTTTTTTAAAAGGTGAAATTTGAAAACTGTGACTTAAATCCTATTTTACATCAATTTAAATTTGGTGTAAAATAGCCAGTAGTACTATCCAGATGTCTTGACTTCCAGTCATTTCCTTCCACTACAAAACTACGTTCTTACTCCCTCTCTGTGAAATCATATAACTTTTTCCCAAATTATGTATTTCCTAATTTTCACTAAAGAAGAAACTTGTGAAGAAACTCTGCTTACAGTGACGGACCTGAGTTCTAAAACGTGAGATTTGATCAACCATCCTCATATGCCTGAAATCAAGCAAAGATCAGTGGATACTGAAGTGAGACCACTGTGTATTAGAACTGCAGGCTTTCAGCATACGTCTTGCACTATCAGAGATAACCACCTAACAAAGTATATGAAACTCATCCTGTTTTCCTATTGTTTATTGAGTTCAATATCAGGTAAGAATAGACCTAAAGACACTACATATCTTCAATTTCTTATTTATTTTTAATTTTTAATATCTTCTATATTTAAAAGCATACCTGTTTTTCATGATGACAGAAGCTATGAATACAAAAATATTCCTTCACAATAATGGGTGTTGGTTACGACAACGAAGTTTAGAGATTATCCAGTCAAGCCTACCTTTAAATAAAGTATAGTGAAAATTGAAGGGACCTAAACATAGAAAATAGCAACAGTAGGAAAGTCCTTACAAATCTTTTAGCGTGGAGCCATTGATACTGAATGAGAAGTGCACCAGGGGTATGTGAAAAGCAGTACAAAGAAAGTAAATTGGTAGCTGCCTTTTACCCTCTGACAGAACAAGTCAGAAGGTTTCCAACTCAGTTTAAAAGGACTATGTTTAAATACATTCCTTTTGTTTAAAACTGGAACAAAAAATCTGCTTTGTGTTTGTGTGCATATGTGTGCCGCGTATAGCGCTTAGTACCACAGTGTACCAGAAGTCAGGAGCTTAATGAAATTAAAACACAATGGGACAATTGCTTGGAAGTAAAAACACTGACAGTTATATAACACACATAAAAATATCATATAAGTATATTAATTACATAAGCATTATGTTTATATTAGCAACTATGCAAAGCAACATAACAGTTGCCTACTATTAGGAAGAAATTTTCCTTCCAGGAATAGAACTTTGTAGTTGTCCAGTGTGGGTTACTTTCTACACGTACCACCAAAAAAATGGGTTTTGATTGTTACCACCAAAAGGAAAATCAACTTTTAGTCTGATTGGACTTAGCAAAGCCTTTAGCTTTATATTATTTATTGCCATATTTTATAAGCTTCTAAGTAAGGACATCCTTGGATGGCCTGATAGGGGCCACTTAAAAGACCTTCAGTGAACAAAAGCCCTTTCCACCACTCTTACAGTGTATGGGTGAGGGAGGTCACAGTGGGGGCAAATTTAAGATGGCTGCAATTTACTTCTATTCTAAGGTCCCTTTATGTTACTAAAGTGATGTAAATGTTTAAGTGAGAAGCAAGTTTAAAATTACCAAATGAAAGGGGCTAATCTGCAAAAGCTCCCTGCCTGAATTTTGTTGGCACAGAGAGGTTTTTAAGCTGCCATAACTGAAAGGAATAAATTGTCCTCAGCAAGAACCGGTTTCTAGTGCCATTGAGGTCTACGGAAGAAATCTACTAAAATCCCTTGTTGAGCTTCACCCTTTTCTCTCACATCTGCTGAAAACGGTTTAATACATTACACATTGTCTAAGAAATTTTCTTCTTCCTAACAGGATTTAAACTCTTTACTTTTATAAAATATTAAGAACAGGATATGTTAGGAACTATTAGGCAAAAGACATTAATATTTCAGGATAATATACTTGAAAGGAAATACATCAGAATAATACTTCAAAAAACTCAAAACCAAATGAGAGAATCTAAGTAATTCGTGGTGATACGCTCCCACTGACCATGATCATCACGCTGATACGTCTCCTGTACTCCTCCTCATGCACAAATCAATCAACTCCAACAAATACATCTATCAATGCGGGAACAGAAGTTCAATGCTTTGTCCAGTTTTAATGCGACTGCATGGCTCTACAGCAAGCTGAGGATGCAGCCTTTAATAATCCAAATACATACATGTGCTCCAAAATGAGGAGGAGAGAAGGCCACCTCACAGGGATTATCTGGTGAGGGTAAAGTGACCTGATCAAAAATAAATGAGGAAAGGAGGATAAGTTATGAAATAATGAAAAGCACACACCAGATTTAGGCAGTTTTTAGCCAAGAAGTAGCAAGAATGAAAACACAACTCAACAGCAGTTTTTAGATAGTAACTTCAGTATAAAAATATTGGTAACATTAAACTAATTTGAAAAATTATAGATAGTGGCATTGCATATAACATGGAAAATACTGTATTTTACCCTTTCCATGCAATTAAAGACTCTCTAAAATCTCTTTAAAGTCCATTTCTGATGCCTGAGATTGATACAAGTTTAACAATTGGGAAGAAGAAAAAAGAAGAAACCTAAGGAATGTATTTAGGGAGTGTTTGCATTTTGCTTGTGCTTTGCTATTTGATGTTCTGAAGCTTCTCTTGTTAACTTGGGCCCCCATTCAGCAAAGCACTTAATCATGTCCTGAAATTTCATTGATTTCAGTGGGATTTAGGCTTTGGCTTAAGTGCTTCACTCAATTATGTATTATTTTTCACTTTTCCTTATTTTTTTTTTGAAATTAATAGAACTACGCAGAGCAACATAATGCTCAGTGTAAGGTAAACTCTTGGTTTTCAGAGAGGTGATATAATACCTAACTGGAAGCCTCACAACCATTTAACTGAAACAATTTATACACTCTAACTATGCATAAGAATTAAGTGAATTGCATATTTTTTCAAATACATTTCCAGAAGGAAGGATGGAACCACAAAGCATCGATATTACTAGAGCTCCTCACACTAGAATGACTAGAACTCTGTGCCTAATAAAGCCAATATGAGAATGGAGTAAGTCATTTGACTCTTTTAAAATAACATTATTTTTTTCCATCCAGATATGTTACAAATTAATGGAGAATTTATACATTGTGTAGGAAAATAAAAGTTACACGTTATTTTTGATGAAGTGTTATAACAAATACTCATTCTTGTCGCTTTTTAACAAAATGTAAATAAACTGATCTGCACACATGCATTCATATCAATTGCCATTCATATTTGCACTGCATTTTCTCATAACATTAATTCATCTGCAGCTACTCACTAATCCTCTGTTGTTAAAGGAGTCCCTAAATTGTAAAGGCTCTAAAGTCCACACCCAGATGTACAGCAGAGGAAAATGAGGGATGAACTGAAGGACTTCAGTCTCTAGCAGAATTTTAACCTTTAGTTTCAACCTTTTGTCACATTTTGAGTGAAGAATGAGTGAAGGATTGTTCTTCCTGGAACAGCTGAATTCTCCTCTCATCCTCATCTGCCCTGCCTGACTTAATTTCTGTGTTTATTAGGAGACACAAAGCTCTTGCTGAACTATCTACTTCATTACCTTTTGTCCTTTCAAACCCTACCGTGGCTTAGGGATGCCCTGACTGTGCTTGGGTCTCATTTCCCGTGCCATCTCTCCTTGTCCTGTTGTCAAAAAACAGTGACAATGAACCCTGACAGTAAGAAATTCTGTAGCTTAAGGACCAGGGGTGAAGGGCACCTTGACAAAGAAGGTTTGTTAGCACAGATTGGGGTAAACCCATTGAGGGGGAGACATAAACAAGCACCATAATTAACTCTACATAATACATATAATGCATCAGGTATATATAATACATGATTTAATCAGCATGGTTTATAAAAAAAAAAAGAAATCAATCATTTTGAGCAAATTTATAAGGCAGTACACATGTGAACGTTTTATTTCCAAAAGTTTTTGACAAGAGCTTGTATGGAAAAGAAGCAAAGAATTGCCACAGATCAAAACTGTGGCTCAGAAACAGAAAGTAAAGAATAAGATTAAATAATCAGTTTCTGTCATGGAAATGGTTACAAGCAAAGCATCTCAGCGTTCCATAGGAAGTTACATATTGTTTCATTAAGGATTTGGAAAGAAAGTGAAAAGCAACCAGAAAAATCTGCAGGTGACATTTTTTTCCCTGCTACATAGAAAAAAGCTGTGGAAATGTAGGAATCACTGGAGCCCAGAGATACAGGTTAAGAAAGAAATTAAATACTTGCATGGATAACAAGAATAAGCAGTCATAACAACGGTTTCGATCGGAAGGTCTATATGAAGCAGCGTGTGAAATGTTAGCTGTAAAATTGTTTTGCTCCTTATATTTAAACTAATTCTTCAAGTTAGACTTATGGTAAACTAATACTTTATAAGAAAAATATTTACAAGGTAAATTGAGACACAGTTATTATTTTAGATGATTTTACTCTGTAAGTTTTTGTAGTGTTAAAAGCCATACACAGTACAGAAAGTTAAAAAGGATAATGTTTAATATCAGTCTAATGAAATACAAAACATTTTCACTATGACACCAGATGAAAATGTTTAGTACAGAGTTCTTTTAATCCAGTTCAGTTCCTTGATCTTATTTTTCACACAGCTCTACCAGCAGTTGTGCCAGCACAACAGAAGGGATGGCACAGGGTGGGAAACAGCAGCTGGGGGTAGCCGGGAAGAAGGGATCGGAACTGTACAAACTAACATGCTGCTAAAGAAACATGACTGTTACCAACACCAACATAGACAGGTAGTGCTGCTCCCCTGTACTGGAATCACTTATAGAAATACAGCTAAATGGGACAACTTACAGCTGCAATACCAGGTCTAAATTAGTGAAATAAAGTTCCTATCTGAAATGGTATTTTTTACTATAGTAGATAAACACACGTGCACAAAGTTAACTGGAAGATATTACCAACATGGAAGTACTCTTACCAGTATGGGTCAATAGAGTAACTGAGGTTCAGCTTTGAACAAAAGACACACCTCTTGAAGGAGGAGGAGATGGGGAACTGAGAAAGCTGTCATCTTCAGGGTTAGATTCAACAGCTGACAATGATTTGTAATACTCATCCTCTCCATCCAGCACTTTGATTTGGCTTGAAAGAAAACAAACAACATTTTTTAAGTTAANAAATCAATCATTTTGAGCAAATTTATAAGGCAGTACACATGTGAACGTTTTATTTCCAAAAGTTTTTGACAAGAGCTTGTATGGAAAAGAAGCAAAGAATTGCCACAGATCAAAACTGTGGCTCAGAAACAGAAAGTAAAGAATAAGATTAAATAATCAGTTTCTGTCATGGAAATGGTTACAAGCAAAGCATCTCAGCGTTCCATAGGAAGTTACATATTGTTTCATTAAGGATTTGGAAAGAAAGTGAAAAGCAACCAGAAAAATCTGCAGGTGACATTTTTTTCCCTGCTACATAGAAAAAAGCTGTGGAAATGTAGGAATCACTGGAGCCCAGAGATACAGGTTAAGAAAGAAATTAAATACTTGCATGGATAACAAGAATAAGCAGTCATAACAACGGTTTCGATCGGAAGGTCTATATGAAGCAGCGTGTGAAATGTTAGCTGTAAAATTGTTTTGCTCCTTATATTTAAACTAATTCTTCAAGTTAGACTTATGGTAAACTAATACTTTATAAGAAAAATATTTACAAGGTAAATTGAGACACAGTTATTATTTTAGATGATTTTACTCTGTAAGTTTTTGTAGTGTTAAAAGCCATACACAGTACAGAAAGTTAAAAAGGATAATGTTTAATATCAGTCTAATGAAATACAAAACATTTTCACTATGACACCAGATGAAAATGTTTAGTACAGAGTTCTTTTAATCCAGTTCAGTTCCTTGATCTTATTTTTCACACAGCTCTACCAGCAGTTGTGCCAGCACAACAGAAGGGATGGCACAGGGTGGGAAACAGCAGCTGGGGGTAGCCGGGAAGAAGGGATCGGAACTGTACAAACTAACATGCTGCTAAAGAAACATGACTGTTACCAACACCAACATAGACAGGTAGTGCTGCTCCCCTGTACTGGAATCACTTATAGAAATACAGCTAAATGGGACAACTTACAGCTGCAATACCAGGTCTAAATTAGTGAAAAAGTTCCTATCTGAAATGGTATTTTTTACTATAGTAGATAAACACACATGCACAAAGTTAACTGGAAGATATTACCAACATGAAAGTACTCTTACCAGTATGGGTCAATAGAGTAACTAAGGTTCAGCTTTGAACAAAAGACACACCTCTTGAAGAAGGAGGAGATGGGGAACTGAGAAAGCTGTCATCTTCAGGGTTAGATTCAACAGCTGACAATGATTTGTAGTACTCATCCTCTCCATCCAGCACTTTGATTTGGCTTGAAAGAAAACAAACAACATTTTTTAAGTTAAAAATTGAATTCTGTCAATATCTTCAGAAATAGAAACTTCTCTGTGGAGCTGAAAATGAAGAGTGTGAACACAAGAAAGAAAAAAAATGGGATGATTTGATGAGAAAGATACAGCTTTTATACATACTTTTATTTTGCCATTGCTTTTTTATTATTACTCTGAATGGTTCAAAGGATCAGTGAAATGCAATGTACAGAACGACAGACCAACTATTTGCATTAAAAGGACATTTCATTTGAGCAATGTAGCTTTTTTGTCTGTATGTGTTCCACTAGTAGGGTATGATTTTGGGAACGTATTTCAGCTGATGGTTTGCTGTGAATACAAGGCAAAGACCACGTCACCAATTTTTGGGGAAAGCCCTATTGACATCTAGGGGCTTTCATTTTCCTATGATGTATGATGAGCGCTACAGTCCCATGTTAGTGTTTTTATTCCCTGAACAGGAATACAGACTTTTTTAAACTAGGGGAGGGAGATAAACTAAATCAAATCTCTCACAGTCATGCAAAATTTTGGTCTTTAACCTTGACTCAAAGATCTCCTGTTCTTACAGTTATATTCAGAAGATTAATTAAAAGCAGAGGAAATAATACAGAAAATTCTTGTGTATTTTTGGAGTGGATGCATTTGGAAGACCAAACATCCATCAGTTCTCTCAGGTCCATGTGAAAGAAATACTTTGGCAACTGTATAGTAGCCAGCCTGGCTTTTGTCAATTGTTTTCAGTGATTTCTACCTATCGCCAGGTGACAACTGCTCATGTGACAACGAGAACTGACTCAGTTCAGCTGAGAAGGAGCAACTCCCTTTTGGGCTGAGCAGCCTCTCTGTCAGTTCTTAAAACATGCAACCCCAGGAGGGCTGAAGCCCATTGGGAGTGTGCTGCTGCAAAGCTGGCAGGGCTTCTGGCCATGTTCTGGGCCAGAGAACTTCAGTTTCAACACCTTTCATCTCACACCTTTCACTAGTGCTAAATGCACTTAAAAACATGAAGAAAGCTTTTTTTTTTTTTTTGGTAGTAGCACTCTGAGAGAGCTGGGGAGCATATTTTGTAAGAATCAGTTCCAGTGTCTGCAGACAGCAGTACATACAAGTTTTAAATTTGCTTCTGCAGTAAATGTCCAATGTCAATGCACAGAAATATGTTAATTGTTTATTTTTAGAAACCTCTCTAGAAAGTTTTGCATATTCTGTAATATCACAAAGGACTTCTTCTGTTTACAGTTGCTTAGAACTAAGAAGATAGATATTTACCCAAGTTTTCTTGGCTTCCTCTTGCTCCCTTGATATTCTAGAGTTCCCTGTGGAGAGGGCCAAGAACACGCAGTCAAAGCAAAGCAGCAAGTCGTTAATTTTTAATTCAAAGTGATTTTGTGTTGAATGCAAGCAGATGCTGATAATATCAGAAGTCACAGCATAATTTTTTTGATCAAAGGGCTCAAGTGAGCCTGATGAAGCATGCATCTTGCTCGTCTTTGATAAACCACATCAATTATTCACCGTGAAGGCAGACATCCTGACATGAAAGCAACAGATAAAGAGCATAAGCACATGTTCAAGACGAGAGCAGAAGAACGTGGGGGTGGGGCTGGAGGGGCTGAAACAGGTATTAATAACAGAATTATTAACTGGAAACAAAGCCAGTAAAACAGCTTTATTGCCACTTTGAACTCACATTTAACTGGTTATAGTACATGTTGTCCTCAGGGCTATTCAGCATTTTGGGCTGCTGACATCGTCGACGAGGTGTTCTCAGCTTCTGTTCAAGACAGTTTTCTGAACCTACAGTAAGATAACACAATTTAGTTTTAAGCTGTGCCAGGTGCTGTGATCGTCTTAGTGTATTTTAGTCTGTAAACAGTCTTTTCTTCTGTCCTATTTGGTCCTGGATTTATTACCAAGTCTGTCCTATCCAAAGTAAGCAGAGAAACTTTGTTTTCTCTTTTGAAACTTGGTTCAGACACAAGTTTAAAGTAGAGTTTCATTTTTACTGTTATAACATTTTTTGTTCTTCCATATATCTATATCACACAGCTCCTTATTCCTTTCACACTTTATCTTAGTATCTTCTGTTATCTAAGCAGGAAATGAGGTATATTGTGACTAGCGAGGGATATATCACTCGGTAGCAGCAAAACCGTTTTTCTACAGTAGACAGTAATAAAGCCTTTTGACTGATGAGACTTGTCTATTATCACCATTTTTATTATATAAAAAGGCTACCTTTTTGACATGGCGCTCTGTTTAATCAGAGTAATCGGACTGGTTTGGAATTATGCTTTCTTAATATAATTTGTGATGTGCTGTAAAGTAACAGTTGCTTAAAGTCATCTGGAAAGCAGAGTTTAAAGATGAAGGAAATGTTTCAGAAGGGGTGGATTATGAAAAGAACTAACAGCCTTTTTATTCCTTTTTTTTCTGTATTAAGGAAAAAAAGACATTATGGTGTGCTGTACTCTTATTTTACCAGGCGTCTTCTGTGGCACATCTTCTAGATTACCAGGACAACGATTTTCAGGATAAATTAGAATCACTAGGTTATTGAAAGACACTGTAGGGGGTAAGGAAAGGTCATTTACTGTTAAAATAATTCTTGCAATGCCTTTGACTTTTCTGATATCTCCCTGTTCAAAATTATTTTAGTGACAGTATGAATAAAACCAATTTTTGGTGGCACTAAAGGAAAAATATACATTTTATCACATTTGCATTCCACACTGCATGGGAAACTTGCTCTGATAAACAGACCAGCACGAAGATCAAGTAGCACATGAGTTCCTTTAAACACTTCAAAACTGAAGTCAATATGGCTTGTGCAGATGCAGGGCTCTAATCTCACAAATCCATTTGTAAGATCTGGCCTTAAGGAGCAGGTAATACCACAAAGGAGGTTTATCACACACCCAGGTCTACAGTTTGCAACTATTGTACTTCCCTGCAATGACTGCGTGAGGTAGAGGAGGTGGTGGAACTTCGGCCTTTTCTGCCCAATGACTGACTGTTCTGGGAGATTTTCCCTCTTTCACTGTCTTTCTCCCTCTCAAAAGCATAATTTGAAAGAGAAGTTTCATCTGTGTTGGACTGCAAGGCCTGTGTGGGAGGGGAGCACTTGTTTCGTGCCAACTGTCATGTTCCCTCAACACCTGGGAGGGATGGTGGGGTAAATGGCTGCAGAGATGGGTCTAAAACTCCAAAACAATCTTCCAGAGAAAGGTTACATTTCTCCAGCAATACAGAAGAACTGTTAAATAATATGCTCATGCTGCCTGCTAATTTAATACCCAAAGCTTCAATGCTTCATAGTTTCAAGTTCAGTAAACCTTTATATTTTTTGCTAAAGAGATTGTGACAGCTGAGCCTGAACCTTCGCTACCTACCTGTAGTGTATACAACCAGCAAAGCAGAAGCTGCTTCAGAAAACACTTGTGGGGAAATTGGGTGCCCAAGTAATATCTGTGTCTTTGGAAAGTTTTTTCTCTAATGTTTAGATAGGACATAGATGCAATTTTGTTTTCTCTGAAGTCTCTGGAATCTTTGTGGAACACCTGCCATAACTACATTCTACTCTCTCTCTGTTTGCTCTGAAAGTTACTCAAACTGATCTTAGAGCTTTCTGTCTCAGAACAGCAGGGTCTGCAATTTTTGCAAGCGATGTTTTAAGTCACAAGGCCATATGAGTTCCTTTTTACAGCAATGTAGTTCTTGAAAACCTCTCCACAAATAATTCTTTCATTCTAGCAAGAGGCTGCTTTGAATAAAGACTTGGGTCCTCGCAGTTCTGCATAATTTCACACACCTTTCTGCAGCTTGCCAGAAGTAAAACCACAGCACTCAAATATTTACAATTTTTCAAAGCTTAGGATACTACGATGGGGTATTCTTTTTTCCTTTCCCTCAAATGCTGTTGTGAAGTTCATGTCATTTTTTTCAAAACACCTATATACACAGTGTTTTAAAAATGTCTTTTATTCATTAGGATTCTGAAACATTAATATTTTACTCTATCTTTTTATCCTGACACTTAATTACTTCTATGTATTCTATGGGTGGTCTGCAGCTTGTGTCCTCCAAAGGAAATACCCTTTCAGTGGGCCCATTTGTTTTAGCATTTAGTAGCATACTACACGAACAGTACAAAATCTGGTAACATTTATCATAAACTACCATATCTGGGGAAAACGGTATTAACATGTGCTCAACACTCAGCAGTCGAATAGGCATTTAAAATGCTGTTCTAAAATATTTTGCTTTGATGACGAACTTAAAGCCACCAATAAGCAAAAAGTCACTTTTAATAGTAGCAGCATCAGCATCATAAACAGGGTATTACCTACACTGCATCCAAGTTGTGCCAAGTGCCTCTGGCATGTCAAGGCTTCTGAGTTTGCCACAAATTTAGAGACCAGATGAGAAAATGAGCACACACACTTCTTTCAGGTTGTCCTTTACCACCATTTTTTAGGAGATCTGCCCCCCTTTTTTCTGCAAGAAAACTTTTTCTTTGTAACTCTAAGAGCAGAAATTCCTTATGTTACCATTTCTTTATTGGTAAATTCCTTACTGCAGTGCAGAAGTAAGGCAGAGTAGGCAAAATGCCTTCTGTCAAGTGCACTCTGTCCGTTGATCTCACAAGTGTAGGGTTGCTGAGGTTCTGGGCTTCCTCCTCCTTTGCTCACTCGAACCCAAAGAGGCTGACATGCACGGGTGATGCTTCCCTAAAGCTACCCCAAAACTGATGTTGCTTACAGAGAAAGGAATTAGAAACTGGCAAATGGGTAAATCTCTTGGAGTATAAAGTATTTATAAATAAATAAACTGGTGGGGTTTCTGGTGACTCCTCTATGACCACTACTGGTTATCCTTTTTATTTCTCTGGTAAACAAGAGCCCAAGCCAATAGGCCAGGACCTTGCAGTGCTCAAACAGATTAAAAAGACGTGTGTTTTCAACTGAATGCAAACTCAAACATTTGAGTCACATTTTTCAGAACTGGGAATTGAATAGTTGGAAAGCAGTGTCTCCAGGAGGGACTTGGGAATCATCACAGATATTCAGCTGTATATGAAGTAAACTGGGTGCAAAGCAGAGGGCTACTCAATGGAAATAGGAAAACAGTTTTACCATTGAGTGCAGAATTATTTTAAAATGAGTGGTGTAAACTGCAAAATGTTTGGAGAACAAGAACAACCTGAAATTTGGAAAACCTGCCATACAATGAGAAATTTAAAAAGATTGTTCTACTTCCTTTTTTTTTTCCAAAAGAAGGTTAAGAGGTGATTTGAAGCAAGTCTAAACCTCTGTACAGAAGGTGGAGGGTTTTTCAGCTGTGGAAACAAAAGTCTGAACTGTCTAATGTTAAGAAGTGGAAGAAAATTTCAGACCAGAAATAGAGCACAAAGTGAAAGCAACCCGTCAGGAGAAAAAAAATATTTATCAGTATGATGGAAACTCAGGTTGAGATTGGAAGCTTTTAGAAAAGGTATGTTTTGACTCCAGCTAAAGTTAAAAACTACTCAAGATATGATGTAGATCACTTCTAGCTTCATATTAATTAATTTCCCTAATGTGATTTTTTATTACGAGTCTCAATCTGCAGAAGATTTTGTATTGATCTTTTGATTTCTGGGATATACTTTCACCTCTGAATTTCCATGTGTTTCTTCTTTGCTGTCTTATGGCTGAAATGGAAATATTTTTCTTCAATTAGCTACCACATCCATCATACTGACACTTTTTATGACATCTCTTGGCTTGGAGATGATTAGCACATTTCTTACGCCATATTCTATTTAGATGATTTCTCTGTTTAAAAATCCATCCTTTCATAA
>VZTO01019073.1:8030-31139 GCA_013400615.1 Syrrhaptes paradoxus | reverse complement strand
CGGCCGCCACCTCGGGGCCGGCCCCGCCATGGGGCGGCCGCTGTGAACGCGGCGGCGGCGGCGGGGCTGCGCCTCTGCCCCGGCCGGGGTCCCCCCATTGTTCCCGGGAGCGGCGGGCACCGCGCCGTGGGGCTCCGGTGAGTTCCGCCGCCGCGCTCCCGACGGGGCTCCCGGGGACCGGCACCGCGGGGGGGGCGGCACCGCGGGGCAGCGCTTCGTGCTGCGGGGGCTGGCGGTGGGGGTTCGATCCGGGGGCTGGGGCTATTCCGTCCCGTGGGGCTCCGCCGAACCCGAAGCCCCCCCCCCCCACACTTTTTCCGCGGCTCGACGGTGGCTCCCGTTCGCGGGTATCGGGCGGGGGGGGCTCCGGTTCGCGGGCACTGGGGGTTTGCGGAGGCGGGGGCCGTCCGGTGTGCGTGAGTTGGGGGCCCCGGTTTGCAGCCCCCGGGGGGCGGCAGGTTTGAAACGCGGCGGGTCCGAGCCCGTCCTTGGGGCCGAGCCGAGGCTGGAAACCCCCCCGCAGCCCTGGCCCCCGCCCGAGACCCCCCCGAGCTGCGGAGGAGCCCGGCCGGGGGGCTGGGGGCCGTTTTCCAAACTGCTGCCTGGCGCCTGTTCCCGAAAAGTTGCTGAGCGGGAGCCTCGCGGCTTCCAGAAGAAGATGGAGAAGGAGCTGGGGCTGGTTTTGTTCAAGAGTTCGGATCTTGGGGCGTTCCGGGGGTCACCGCGGACGGAGGCTTTGGCAGGAACCCCGTCCTGGAGCGTACGTGTCCCTTTGTCCCCGTGAGCCGCCTGCGGGGCGGCGGGGGGCCCCCAGACCCTCCTTTATCCGAGCTCCTGCGGGTCTCCGGGAATCGCTCTGGTTTGTAGATGGCGAAGGCGCAGGAGTGCGGCGTGGCGCCGACCGTCCTGCGGAGCTCGGGGGTCGGAGCCGGTTGTGCGCAGCCCCAGCACCGGGCGGGTGTCGGGGGGCGGCTTTGGTTTGAGATTTTTTGCTGCTGGGGCCGCAGCCAGCTGGCCTCGGCGAGGAGGGAGCGGAGCGGGAGCAGCGGCTGCGTGTCCCTGGGTACCGCTGGGTTACACCGCAGCCGCCCCACGGGTCCCCCCCAGCCCGGATTAGCGCCGAGTTACTGCCCCGCGCCTCCCGCGTCACGCCTGGCCGGTGCAGCTCCCTTCCCGTCAATGTTTAAACCCCCGCAGTGGGGGTTTGTGTTAAGAAAACAGACGGGTGCGGGGGCTGCTGCGCTGCCGAGGTCCCGGCCAGAGCGGAACGGGGATCTGGGCTCCGGCCGAGGCGGTGGTTTGCTCTGGCTGGAGATCTGCGGGTGCTGACCGGCTGGATGCGGGTGTGCGTGCAGGGGATGGGGGGCACAGGGGGCAGCCCCCCCCAGCCCAGCTCTGGGGATGCTGTAGGGACCCCGCAGACCCCCACTCTGGCCAGCAGCCATTTTCCCCCCACAGGAGCACTTCCTCCTGCAATCTCGGCGGTGGCTGGCGTGCACTGCTGCCTTCTCCTTGTGCTGCTCAGAGGATTAAAATCACCAGCCCCTGCCCCGGCGGGTGAGGGCAGGAGCAGCGCCGGTGCAAAAGCAGCCCCACCACCCGCACATCTGCTGGCTCCCAGCTCTGCTGCGTGCGAGGTGCCAGCCGTGGAGCGTTGGGAAGGAGCCCAGGGTGCTTTCAGGTTGGAGCCAGAGCTCCCTGTTTATTTATCCACCAAAAAACATAAACTGACCTAGGAGCTGTATTGCCTCCAGCCCCGAGCCTGGCTGCTGAAAGGCACCACTCGCCCGGGGCTGGGTCCCAGATGCTCGTCCCATGGCAGCGATTCCGCTTTCCCCCCATGAGGCACCTCCTGCTTCTGGGCACGGAGGCGAATGGGAGCGGCTGGGGATGTGTTTGCTGTGTGTGTCCTTTCTCTCCCAGCAGCGGGTGGGGGATCCCCCTCCTGGGGGATGCTCTGGAGGTCTGAAAATCAAGCCCTTGGGTAGAGATCCCTGAGTCTGAGGATGCTTCTACAACTGAACAGGTTTTGCAGAGATCTGTGGACGATCCCCAGGAGGGACCCATCCCTCCTGCCCCGGGTGCCAGGCTCCCTCACCGCTGGATGCCCCCAGGGTGCAGTGAACTCGGAGCTCAGAGAAACCCCGGTAGCCGTGAGGCACATAGGGCCAGGAAGGGTTAACGCACTGTGTGTGCTGCACAGTTGGATATTTATTTTTCCAAGCGTGTGTCTGCTTTAGGCATTATAGTTTTCCCCTGTAGTTACATTTGCAGTTGTATTTGCTTTTTATTTCAGCAAATACTTGGTTCCTGACCCGAGCCGCAGGGGCAGGGAGCGCCGGGCGGGGGAACGGCTTTTCTCCGCGTCGCCCACGGACTCTGCCTTGGCTGTGCCCTTCTTCCCAAGGGCGCCTGGGGGGCTGCTTGTGCTGAGATGATTGAGTCTCCTTTCTGTAGTTTGGAGCTGGAGGCCATCTGTGCCAGGCAGGGTCTCCTGCTGGACGTCACCACCCCGAGGGACGCGTGGCCCCGAGGGACGTGTGGCCCCGAGCCCTGGCACCAGCTCCTGCCTTTGGCACCTCGGATGCATTCCCGGGGATGAGCAGCAGGACGGGAAGGGGCTTCCCCGCTACACTCAGCACAGAAACGTTCAGCACAGGCTGCCCGAGCGGGGAAGGTCCCATCCTGTGCCATGTCCTGGGGACAGCTCACAGTGACTCAGGGGTGTGGGAGTGCGAAAGTGCAGCCCTGGGGACAGCAGCAGGGACAGGTGGCACGAGGCAGGTTCTCCCGAGCACACCGGTGTGCAAGGGCTGCATGAGAGCCTCTCCCCGCTGCCCCGGGAGGGTGCGCAGGTGGGCGCAGGGGTACCCGGCACCGCTCCGAAATAGCTCCGTGGGTGTGATGGCCGCTGTAATTGCCGGCTGGGAGGCAGGGCTCCGGGGGGCTGTCAGTCCTGGCTCCCTTCTCGCTGCTTCCATTTTTAGTTGTTTGATTCCACCCCTGGGCAGTAAATTGCAGATTGCTGGGGTCACGGGGAGCGGGGATGGTGCCTGGTGGGAGCTGGAGACCCACCCTGCCCGAGCCGAGCGAACTGTTTCCTGTGGGGATCTGTATGAAAGCTATGTCGGCATGGGGAAGAGTAGGAGCACCCTCCCCAGTTCCTTTTCCCTTGGGGGGGAAAGGGGGGCTGGTTTTCCCCTGGGAAGGAAGGAAGGGTCCACGCTGCCCCTTCCCTCCAGCATCCTCTCCTCTGGACACCAGGATTTCCCGGGGTGCTGCTGAGCTGGGGGGACGGCAGGGTGCTTGGTTTGACCCCATGTGCACGATGTCCTCGTCCACCTCCCGGCAAAGCCGGAGCAGCCGCCACCTCCCTGCGCCCGCGGGAGCCTCGGTCTGCGCTCCCCCCGGACCTTGGCCCATGTCCTGCCCTGCCTCTCACTCCGGGGACTCTCCCAGACGCAGGGCAGAGCTTCGCCGATCCCTACGCCATGGAAATATGTTGCTGTCGAGCCCCTGAATCAGCTGGAAGGCGCCTGCTCCGAGGATCTGGAGAAGGGCTTTGCTGTGCACCGAGCCAGCACTGACTCATTCCTCAGGCACCGCTGCTCCGGAGGCTCTGCGCTCCCCTCCATCCCTCCCTCCATCCCTCCCTCCATCCCTCCCCTCGGTCGGGGCCGGCTCGGGAGGCCCACGCAGACGCTCCGCATTAGGGCATGTTCCGGGGGGCATGTGCTGTCGATAAACAAAACCACTTAGAGACAGAAAATAATTTCCAGAAATACTGAACACTTTTTTTTTCTTTTTTTTTTTTCCACGAAGAATTCCACCTCCCCCTTCCAAACCCTGATAAATTGTTAACATTCAATCACTGTTTGGCGCCGGGCAGCGCTGGCACTGGGAGATAACGCCGGTGTTTGCTGGGTGCCGCTCGTTCCTGCCCGGCTCCTTGTGACAACATTTTGGATCCCAAATGCTCCAGCGCCGGCCAGAGACGGAGCAGTTGGGGCAGGGGGGAGGCAGCTGGAGCCCACGAACTTGCCCCCTGGCTGGGTGTCCGGTGGTCTGAGCCCCCCAGGGACGGCGGGGGGACCCTTTGGGGCTGGTGGCTTCTTGATTCATCCCGGAGGAAGAGCTGGAGCCGTGGGCATGGGGAGCGAAGGGTAGGGGAGAGGCAGTGGCCGGGTGGCCGGAGCTCTGACAGACCGAGTGCGTGGGGAGGATGAGTAGCGGGTTATTACTCACGACGATCATTACTCACCGTTTTTAACAACGCAGACGTTAGGCAGGCGCCTTACGGCAGAAGGAAGCTCAGCGGCAGGTTGGGAACGGGGAGCGCGGGGCGGCTGGGACAGGACCGGGGGGGCGGGGGATCCTCCGGAGTGGGGAGGGGGGGGGGCGGGGGGGGGGGGGGGGGTGGGGACAGGACGGGGGGGGCCGGGGATGCGCAGCAGGGGGCTGGGGGGCAGGTGGGACAGGACCCGGGGGGCTCGGGATGCTCAGCATGGGGCTGTGGGGAGCATGGGGCGGGTGGGACAGGACCCAAGGGGCTCAGGATGCTCGGCATGGGGCTGTGGGGCAGGTGGGACAGGACCCGGGGGGCTCGGGATGCTCGGCGAGGGCTGCGGGGCACGGAGGTGTGGTGGCACCCTGGGGACACCCTCTGGTCCCCGCTGCTGGAGCCTGGAGGAAGGTTTTGGGGATGGTATCATCTGTCCACACCATGGTCCTCGCGCTTCTCCCGGAGCATCGGCGCCAGCAGCGCCCGGCCGCGCTCACGTTGTGCAATAACCGGGCAGGGATCTCGCGGCGAGCTCTGCGCAAAGCCCAGGGGGACGATTAGCGATGGCCGGTGTCGGGACCTGTGTCCTGCGGAGCCGCAGATGTGTCGCGGGGGTGGAGCGCGGGGTTCGCTCCCGTCCACGGCTGGGCTGGGGTTTGGCTCCGGCGGCCCCCTCGGACGTGTCTTGGCAGAACTCGTGCTCCAGCGCAGAGGAGGGATGGGCAGAGGGAACGAGGAACGGGGGCCATGGAGGGCACGTCCCCAGGGCATCCTGAGCCAGGATCGGGCTCCGCTGGGTGTCCCGGTGCCAGCCCCCGGCTCTGATGGCTCCCCCCTGGGCTGGGGACAGGGACTCAAGGGGACGGGCGGGCTGGAGAGCCCAGCGTGGGAGCTGGCAGGGACAAGAGCAGATTGCAGCGCTGGCCGGGGAAGCCAGGGGATTTCTCCCCAAACAGCCGCTCCGAAAACAGCTGCTGCGGGAGAGGAGCAGGCGCTGGCTAACCCCTTCGCTCCGGGAAGGCGTTTCCTTAGGGGGGGCTGTGTGCGTGCCCGATGGATCTATAGGGGATGCAGGGGGCTGGGGTTTGCAGCAGGTGACGTGGACAATGTCGGATTTTGGTCTGGATACGTGGGGTTTGCCACAATGGCTCGGCTGGAGCAGATCGAGGTGCCGCTGGTCCTGGAGCCCCCGAGGGTCCGGGGCTGGGTCCTGGCACTGCCGGAGGTTTGGGGCAGAAGGTGTGGCAGAAGGGACAGAGGCAGGAGGTGGCCTCTCAGAGCCCAAAACTTGTCAAGATTTTGAAATTATTTTTCATTTGAGCAAAGTTAAAGAAAATGAAGAGATTTCTGGGAGCTGCCGCACCGGGATGACCCGGCCAAGGAGGGTTTTGTTCCAAAAACTTTGCAGCATTTTGATCCGTATGGGAGTTCCTCTTTCCAGCACAAACTAAATGGAGGAGGAGGAGAGCAGAAATCTCCTTTTCTTTAACCGCTGTTTGAAAATCTCTCCCTGATTGTGGGACATTTTGCTGCATTCGGTTCTGCTTCGCCGGCAGTTTCGCTCTCGACACATCAGCGCTTTTACGCAGGAAAACATAACCCTGCCCTCAGCGCTGGGGTCCCGGGGACCTGCCACCGTGGGTCAGGGACATCTCGCTGTCGGGCGGATGCTGGCGGAGCATCGCCGGCAATGGCAGCGGGTCCCATGCGTGGAGCGGGGCTGGGCGGTGGGATGCGGGGTGCTGCTCGCCCTGACTCTGCTTTCCTCGTTCGCAGCTCGGAGGGGCTGACGGCCCAGCGGAGACCCCCCCCGCGCCCGCCCGGGGCCAGCCCGGGGTCCCCATGGAGTGGGAGTTGCGGAGCCCAGTCGCCGAGCAGTAGCCGCAGCAGTGGGATGTGGACCTGGCGGTGCCTCATCCTTTGGGCTGTGCTGGTCACAGCCGCGCTCTCCGCCGCCCGCCCGGCCCCCACCCTGCCCGACCAAGGTAAGACCGAAAACCCACCGCGGCCAGCGCCCGGCTCCCTCCTCCTGTGCGGTTCTGTCCCGGTGGTGAGATGGTTGGTCCTGGCAGAAGAGGGGCTTGCACGTCCCCCAGCAGCAGCACGATGCCACACGGCCACCCGGGGTCTGCTGGCTGGTGGCAGTGGGGACATAGCGGAGAGGCTGTTGGTGTGGGCACAGGAGCACGTGCACGGTTCCAGCGTCGCCTGTGGATGGTTTAAACCTGGAGGGGGATTGTGGCAAAACCCCCCCGGGTTGGATTGGAGAAGGACACAAAGCCCTGGGGACCGTGTCCCCAGCTGGGGGGTCATTGCATGTCACGATCTGCACCCCGAGGCGCCTGTGAAGCCTTTTCCCACCCTGTCCCCCCTCCTTGGTGCTGGGGTGATGCTGGGCTCCCTGGGTGGGGACGAGGCTTTGGTGCGGGGACCGGTGCGGGCTTTGCCGGCTGGCGGTGCAGGGGGTGACCGCACGCCGCAGAGACCCCCGGGATGCTCCGGCGTTGCTCCTGGAGGGGGAATACCCGCGGGGCTGGGTTCAGAGCTGGGGCTGATGAGGGCAGCGAGGGCATCCCGCTTGCTTTTCATCCTTGCTTTTCCCCAAAAGCCTTGCAAGGGCTCGTGGCCCCGGTGGGCAGTTTGCTCCTGCCGCTGCCCTGTGAGGGTCTGGACCCAGTAGCACCCCGAGGTGCGATGGAGGGGCTGGGGGGGTCCCCTGGCCCTGCAGACAGCCAGCCCCCACAGAAAGCACCCCTCGGACATTTCAAAGCCTTGGCTTGCCCTCGGTGAGGCGGAGAATAAGCAGAGCAGGCAGCGCCGCGCGGGACTGCTGACGTGCTGCCGTTTGGTTTTAATTACCCAAGAATGTCTGGTCGGTGGGGTCCTGCTCGGCTTTTCCAGCCTCGCTCCCCCTTCCCTCTTCCTCCCACCAAAACCCCGAGAGGCCGATCGGTGCGTGCCGGCGCTGCTCCCGGTGCCCGCGGTCCCCGCGAGGCTCAGGGCAGGAGCTGGCGAGGTGGGGGACAGCCGGGGGTCCCGGCTGGGAGTGTGCTGTGATGCTGTGGTGGGGGGGCTGCGGTCGGCACCTCCGGTCTGAGCAGTGTGTGCGTGGTTGCGGACACATCCCGTGGGACAGCTGGGATGTGCGCGGTCCCCGGGGAGCTGCGGGCAGAGCATCGCTCACGGGGACCATCTGCGAGATTTTTCCATTGGCGTGCTTGCTCCCCGCTTTGGTAAATAAGGTGGTTAGACGCGGTAAACATGTTTTCTCGGGAGATTGCTCTTCCTGGAAGAGGTTTCCTGGTGGTGTTTGGTCTCAGGATGGCTCCTGTGCCCCGGCTGTTGCGCTGGGAAAGCTGCCGGCGTGGTCAGACCTGGGGCTGATTTGGGCAGCGGTGGGTTTTGGGGTGCTTAGGGACCCCCGCAGCCCCCGGGGGGTTTGGGGAGCGGCAGCGGTGGAGGAGAGGTCGGAGAGGAGGGAGCTGGTTCCTCGCCAGCCCCATGCCAGGGCTGACAATAACCTCTGAAACGCTTCCCGACACGGTTCTCACCCGGGCGCCCCAATTAGTGCCGCAGCGGGAGCCCGGCTGGGGCAGAGTCCGTCCCTTGGCTCCGGGGCCGCTGCTGGGAACAGAATGTTCCCGTCGGGACACGCGGGCTGGGAAGAGCCGCTCCGGGGCCAGGACCCGGGGCCGTGCCGCTGGCACCGTGCAGGGCACCGGCCGGGTGGGCTCCGGATCTGGCCCCGGGGGGTCTGGGGTCCTGTGGGGTGGGGGCACGGCTCCTGTGCCGTGGGGCAGCGTAGTGTCCATGGGGCTGGACTCGCTGTCCTTCCCCCCCCACCCCGGCATCGCCATCCTTCCCCCCGCATGGCCACCAGCCCCCAGCATCGCCCGGGTCCCCTCCCCAGCGGAGGCAGCAGCTTTCCCGGACTTTGTTGGGGATGTTTATGGGGTTTCAGTTTCCTCCCGGTTCTGAGGCCACTAAGCTCCCTTCTCAGGGAGCGGGTAATCCCCCGCGCCCAGCCCGTGGCCCCGGCATCGCTGCCGAGGAGGATTTTCCATCGCCGGCCGCCTCTCCTCAGGCATGGGGAGGGGGCTCAGGACCCCTGCCTTTGCCAGGGGCTCGCTGCTGTTGCTCAGAAATCTGCAGCAAATAAAATATTAACGGGCACTCGCTGCATTTTATAGTTACCTAAATTTGGAGGTGGTAAAAAAACGCTGGTTAAGGGGGAAAAGCCAAGAAATTTCCCTGAGCAGCCTCCCAGCCCTCCCTCACAAAGCCCCTCTTTGTCTCCAGGTTAAATAGAAACCTGCAGAAAATTGCCGAGGGGATTTTTTTTCCCCTCTCTCCTTGTCTGCTATTGTCCTCGCTGCTGTTCAGGCATTTCCCCCGCTCGGGGTCTGCCTCATCCCTGCCCAGGGGGTGCTGGGGGTGCAGAGCATCCCCGCAGGTTTTCCTGGGGAGCCCTATCCTGGCGGGTGGGGGGTAGCTCGTTTTGGGGTGTGCTGAGCCCCAACACCCACCCCGGTGCGGCAGAAACTCTCCTGGGGGTGCATCCCCCCCCCTCTGGAGCTAGGTTGGGGGGCTGGCGGTGGAGCTGGGGGCTGCAGCCCCCCGCAAGAGGCTGGGGCCCCGCGTTGGGGCGGGGGGCTGCCCCATTTCCCCGTGTCGCCGGCCGCCCAGCTGGCCACGGGCTTAACCTCCCCCCGCCCCATCTGCGGGGCCAGCGGGGGTCCCGGCTCCTGGGGCTTTGTTGTGCCCAGCACCTCGGGGGGGCTTGATCCGGACTCAGCAGGAGTCCAGCGCCTGGGGCTGGGGGTGCTGAGCCCGGGGGGCTCTGGGGAGCACGGGGCTGTGCCGCCCCCTCCTCTCCCCAGAACTGGCTGGGCGCTGGCACATGAACCGGGGGGGCTGCAATCTGCCCCCCCCCCAGCAGCAGGGATGCTGGGGGCTGTTGGGCGCAGCTGTAGCCTGGGACCCTCTGTCACCAGCCGCAGAGTCCCTGGAGGTGGCACAGCAAGGGTCCCTGGCTGTCCCCACTCTCTGCGGGTGGGCTGCTGGCCCTCAGCTGTGTACCCCCCCTACTTCCCCGCTTTCCCCAGGAATCAGTTTTGGAGCAGCCGGACCCCCTCCCAAGCTGGGAGCCTCCTGCGCTCTGGCTGTCGACGGCAGCAGCCCAGGATTGTCACCAGAGCTGGGGGGGGGCCCTTCAGCCCCCACCCGCACCTCCGCTCCCCCAGACCCCAACTGCTGCAGCCGCTGTCCCCGGCTCCCGGGGCATCGCCGTCCCCTCCCAGCCCGTCCCGCCGGCATTGTTCCCCGCCTCCCGCCTTTCCACTCGGATGCTGTCACTCCGGCCCTTAATTGAGGAGGAAAAAAAGAAATATGAGTCTTGGGGACAAGCAGCAGCGTGCTGCCAGAGCCTGGGCTGCAGAGCTGCCCCACGGCAAGGGGGGTGTCCGTGGGTCTGGGGGCTGCCTGGCTGTCCAGCCCCCCCCCATGTGCACCAGCCCGGGGCTGCTCGGGGGACATGTGGGGAGAGGAAGAAGCATCCGAGGACCCGAGGGTGGGGAGAAGCCCCCTGCCTCCCGGGCGGCTTGGTCGGGAGGTGCTGTGGGTGCCTGGAGCCCCCCGGGAAGAACCATGGGTGCCCTGAGCCCCCCAGGCTTGCCCCCAGCATCTCCCTGCTGCATCCTTTCCCTGGGGAAGGGGTGCCGGGGCTGCTCGTCCCCCCGGGAGCAGCCGGGGTGCAGGAATGCTGCTGGGGACACCCCCCCCAAGGGCATCCCCCCAGCCCTGGGCAGCGGTGGGGGGGTTCGGTGGGGGGGTTCAGCAGCGAGGAGCTTTTTAAATAAGAAAGACGCCAATCCCCGGTCCCGGTAAGCGCTTCCTGTTGGGATTAGCGGGGCTGCCGGGCATGTGTGTGCTTTTTCTTCAGGAAATACCTTCGGAAAGCCCTGCTGGGGTCTCCAGGGCAACCGGCGGCCTCGGCCCTGTGCCCCCTGCCCGCATTGTCCCCGCGCCGCTTTGTTGGTCGCTTTATTGCCATCGCCATGGCCGGCACAGCCCGCGGCCCCTGCCGCGCTGGGGGGCTGCACGGGCTGGGGTGGCACAGAGAATGGGGGGGGTGGCTGCTCTGTGCTGCTCCTGTCCCCAGGGCTGTGTCCCTGTCACCCTCCCTGGGGAGCTGGTGACAGTTACATGCACTTGGTGACTCTCTCCGTCTGGCCGGCGCTCGCCAGGCTGGGCTCCACTCTCGGTTCCGTTTCAAAGCTGGAGTAAAGTAACGAAACATCCGCGGGCTGCTCCGGCTGCCGCAGCGTGCTCCCCTCCCTCGGGCTGGTCTGCCAGCGGAGGTGGGATGCCCCGGGGCCGGAGCTGCCCCTTGCCCGGGACCGCGGANCTCCGGCTGCCGCAGCGTGCACCCCTCCCTCGGGCTGGTCTGCGGAGGTGGGATGCCCCGGGGCCGGAGCTGCCCCTCGCCCGGGACCGCGGGGCTCCCCCTGGGCTCTGGGTGCTCCCGTCCCCAACGAACTGGGATGGGACAGGGTCTGGGTGCTCCCATCCCCAACTTCCAGGGATGGGACAGAGTCTGGGTGCTCCTGTCCCCAACTCCCTGGGATGGGACAGGGTCTGGGTGCTCCCGTCCCCAACTCCCAGGGATGGGACAGGGTCTGGGTGGATTCTAGAGGAATCCCACCCGGCACCCACAGACCTTTGTGCGATGCTGGGAGCACCCAGTGCCTCGCCGCGCAGCGCCAGGGCAGGCAGGGCACCGGGGAGGAGAGCCAAGCGTTTGTCCGGCTGATTAAACCTCTGCTCACGCGGCCGCTCGCGCTTCCTCGTGCCCCGGTGGAGCAGGCGGCCGGGCTGGCGGCTTGCAGAGGGGCTGCACCTGGGCTGGGGTTGGGTTACAGGAAAGCAGAACCTCTGAAAGAGACGTTTCAGGCTGATGGAGTCTGGTGATCAAACGGGCTCGGCTAATTAACGCGCGGGGAGGGCATCCCGGTCACGCAGCACCTCTGGCTGCGCCCAGGACCGTGCCGCCGGCTGCACCCGCTGCAATCCCGGTGTTACGCAGCGGCTGCGTTTCCACGGGGAATTCAGAGCATCAGCTGCTACAGAGGTGGGCTGTCCCCATGCCAGCAGAGCCGTCCCCATGCCACCAGAGCCGTCCCCGCGGCTGCAGCACCATCCTGCCAGCACCGCCCCGCAGCAGCACCGGCCAAGCCCCATCCCGCCCGGAGGTGAGCGGCCCCGGCCATGCTCGTTAGCCTGTGAATTCGTTCTCGGGCCGTTCCCACCGTGCTGCGTTTTCCGCCTCATCCCCAGTGCCAGGGATGTGCTGTGGGTTCCCGGATGGCAGGGTCCCTCCGTGCCCTCTGCGTCCCCGCGCCGTCCATCACGCTCGACGCCTCTGCGCGTCCCCGTCACGCTGTTAATGCAAAACAGCCCCCGGCTCGCGGGTCTGGGGGAGGGGGCTGCTGCCTTTGAAAAGTGATCCAGCCACACGCCGGCCTGTGGGACCCCCGGCCCCTGCCCCCCCAGGCTCCTTGGCACAGGAGAGCCTGCCGGCCGATGGCCCCGAGGAGCAGTGCCATGTGCCGGGGGGGCCGGGGACCCGCGTGATGCTGTGCCCATGGGAAGGGACCCACCTGAGCCTGGGATGCTGCCTCCCCGGCGTTAGGCTGGGGTGACCCGACATTTCCCCCCCTCCCCAGGCTGCAGGTCCCGCTGGGGCTGTTTGGGGAGCAGGGGAGCAGGAGATCCCCCCCTGTGCTGGCCCGGGCAGGGTTCCCTGCAGACCTTTCTGAGCTCTTGGAGCAGAGCTAGGGATGGATCCTGCTCCGGTGCCCAGGGCGAGTTCAGTTGCAGGGTGGTGGGACCCCCCCAGGTCTGACCATGCGATGCTCACCCCCTGACCTGCGCGGATCCTCGTGTGCCAGCGTGCGGGTGGCCTAGGACAGGCAACGGGGACATTAGGAGGTGTTGGTGGGTGCTGGGGGTCCTGGGCAGCTCCGTCCCCCTGCCGCAGGTGGCTCTGTTCAATGAGGGGTGAGTTGGTGGGTGCAGGGGGGCGGTGGGGGCAGCGAGACAAGGCAGCGGTACGGCCGCGGCTCCACGTTGGCGTGGGTTTGGGTTTTCGCAGCCGTTTGTCGCGCGCTGACCTTGCTGTGCCCGAGGAGGGGCTGGGGACGGGCAGGAGGACGGGACGCGGTGTCACCGCCGTGCTCACACAGCCGGGGGACATCGCTGCGGCGTGTGCGCTGGGGGATGCTGTGGCTGATGGCCCGGAACACAAACCGGAGCTACTGGGGAGGAGAGGAGCAGGGGAGAACGGGATCGCAAAGGCAGGACCCCTGCCCACCGCCGATGGACTCCCACCAGTCCTCACCTTCGATGTGACCCTGTGGATGGATCTGGAGCTTTTGGTCTTCTAGCAGCTGAGAAAGAGGATTGTTCCCCAGGACGCTGCTTTCCTACGCAACAGAAAAAGGAGAAACTCTCGGGCTGCTCGGAGATGTTTTCCCCGTGAAGCTTCACATCAGCACGAGGAGAAGATGCTCCCCCCCTGGGCACGCTGGGCTGCTGTGGGTGCTCGTCATTAGCTGCTGTTCTGCAAACTGCTCCGTGGGTCCCGAGGGAGAGCCGTGGGCTTGCTCTGGCCCCTGTTGGCTTGCTCTGGCCCCCGTGGCCACAGAACAGTGTCTGTGGGCTGTGTGCCCCCAGCAGCTCGGTCCTTGGGGGGGTCCTGCGGGCTGTGTGCCCCCCAGCAGCTCCATCCTTGGGGGGGTCCTGTGGGCTGTATGCCCCCAGCAGCTCGGTCCTTGGGGGGGTCCTGCGGGCTGTGTGCCCCCCAGCAGCTCCATCCTTGGGGGGGTCCTGTGGGCTGTGTGCCCCCAGCAGCTCGGTCCTTGGGGGGGTCCTGCGGGCTGTGTGCCCCCCAGCAGCTCCATCCTTGGGGGGGTCCTGTGGGCTGTATGCCCCCAGCAGCTCGGTCCTTGGGGGGGTCCTGCGGGCTGTGTGCCCCCCAGCAGCTCCATCCTTGGGGGGGTCCTGTGGGCTGTGTGCCCCCAGCAGCTCGGTCCTTGGGGGGGTCCTGCGGGCTGTGTGCCCCCCAGCAGCTCCATCCTTGGGGGGGTCCTGTGGGCTGTATGCCCCCAGCAGCTCGGTCCTTGGGGGGGTCCTGCGGGCTGTGTGCCCCCAGCAGCTCGGTCCTCGGCGGGGGCAGCCCTCAATCCACGGATCAGCTGAAGTTCGAATGGTGCCCGCGATGTTCATTCCTGGGATGATGCTCGTGCTGCATCCGCCCCGCACGGTCGCAGGGATCCTTGGCACCCGCGGAGCTGCAGCAGCCTGAACCCTTCCTCAGCTATGGAATTTGAAGAGATGGTTGGAAACTCTGTCGTCTGCATGAACCCCAGGACCAGGAGAGCCCCACGCCCACCGTGGAGGGCAGCGCACGGGGACGGAGCCCTGCCTGTGCCGCCGGGGCCGGGAGAGCCTCGATCACGCAGCAGCGGGACANGTGGGTCCCGAGGGAGAGCCGTGGGCTTGCTCTGGCCCCTGTTGGCTTGCTCTGGCCCCCGTGGCCACTGCACAGTGTCTGTGGGCTGGGTGCCCCCCAGCAGCTTGGTCCTTGGGGGGGTCCTGTGGGCTGTGTGCCCCCCAGCAGCTCCATCCTCGGCGGGGGCAGCCCTCAATCCACGGATCAGCTGAAGTTCGAATGGTGCCCGCGATGTTCATTCCTGGGATGATGCTCGTGCTGCATCCGCCCCGCACAGTCGCAGGGATCCTCGGCACCCGTGGAGCTGCAGCAGCCTGAACCCTTCCTCAGCCACGGGATTTGAAGAGATGGTTGGAAACTCTGCCGTCTGCATGAACCCCAGGACCAAGAGAGCCCCACGCCCACCGCGGAGGGCAGTGCACGGGGATGGAGCCCCGATCATGCAGCAGCGGGACGGAGAGAAAGGATCTTTGTGCTGCTCACACAAGTGTCACCCGGGGAGCAGCTGCAGCCCACCCTGCCCGGGCTCACCGCGGAGGGACCCCCGTGGCTGGCACCTGTTCTGCCGGAGCTCCCCTGTGCTGACCTTTCCGGCGATGCCGCTCTCGCAGCCCCTCGCTGCCCTGCTGCTGTCCTGCCGCAGCCCCCGCGTCCCCCCCGCCTTCCCGCCCTGCCCCGACGCGCTCTAACCGAGGCGAGGGTCCCGGTGCCGTGGGGACCCTGCCCGCTTCCTTGGCTGCCCGCTCGCGGTGGTGGGGACCCGGGACCCTGGCGCGGTGCCAGAGCCCAGCAGGGATTGGGGGTGCTCCGAGGTGGGGCTGGGTCCTGCCCAAGATGCTGGAGATGGCTCAAGTTGCCCATTTCTCCCCCGTTCCAAAGCCCTGGCACGCTCCTTTGGGGCTGCCCCGCTGCCGAGCGGGTCCTGCCGCGGGGGGAAGCGCTTGGTGCTGCTTGGGGTGCTGCAGCCTCTGCCCCCAGCTCTGCTCCTGGGGCTCCCCGGGGCCGTTGGTCCTCGGTGCAGGAGCCGGAGCGTCCCCACAGCGCATGTCGCCTCATTAACCCCCAGCTGCAGCAGCAGCAGCATGGTTTCCTTTGGTTTCTATTTCTTTTCTCCTTTTTTTTTTTTTTTTTTTTTTTTTTTTTTCNATCATACCCATTCTCTCTACACCAGTCCTGATATTCCGACAACGACATTGTTTGATCTCGCACACATTGCTGTGCACACCGCAGCTCACGAACTCACTTAACTTTTTTTTTTTTTTTTTTTTTTTTTTTTTTTTTTTTTTTTTTTCCCTTTTTTCTCCTTCTCTCTCCTAACTCCTCCAGCTCTGCCCAAAGCAAAAATCGAAGTGGAATCCTACTCGGCACACCCCGGTGACCTCCTCCAGCTGCGCTGCCGGCTGCGGGATGACGTCCAGAGCATCAACTGGGTGCGCAACGGCGTCCAGCTGGCCGAGAACAACCGGACGCGCATTACCGGGGAGGAGGTAGAGGTCAGGGACGCGGTGCCCGAGGACTCGGGGCTCTATGCCTGCATGACCAACAGCCCCTCGGGAAGCGAGACCACCTACTTCTCCGTCAACGTCTCAGGTTTGTAGCGGCCCCGGGGGCGCGGGGAAGGGGCAGCCCCGGGGCCGGGCAGCGGGGCGAGGAGCCGCTGTCTCCGCACGCCTTTGCATGCTCACGGCACGTGCACCGGCCACGCGCCGACCTGCCCGCCTGCGCGGTGAGTTTGGGGTGGATCTGGCAGTTTTTGGGTGCCTGGAGGCGTTACCGGTGCGGCGCAGAGACCCCCCGCCTGCTGCGGTGGGGGGAGAGGAGCTGGAGGTTGTCGCCTGTCTGTCTGCATGGGGCGGGGGCTGGGGGTCCCTGCAGGAGCTGGGCACAGGCTGGGCGGGAGCCAGGGTCCACGGTGATGTTGGTGGAGCGTGAGGATGGAGAACGAACGCTCGAGGTCGGGAGGTGTCTGCCGANCCCCCGCCTGCTGCGGTGGGGGGAGAGGAGCTGGAGGTTGTCGCCTGTCTGTCTGCATGGGGCGGGGGCTGGGGGTCCCTGCAGGAGCGGGCACGGGCTGGGCGGGAGCTGGGGTCCACGGTGGCGTTGGTGGAGTGTGAGGATGGAGAACGAACATTCGAGGTCGGGAGGTGTCTGCTGAGGTTTGGGGCATTCCTGTGCCCGCGGGGTCTCGGCTGCTGCCCCAGAGGGTTGGTGGCCCCCGGCCCGGGGCGAGGAGCCGTGCGTCGAGCTCTGGTGTCAAATCCCTTCGTGATGTCCCCAGGCTGGGAGCAGCGGGATGGCTGCGCTGTCAGCCCCAGCTGTGCTGGGGGGTGTGCACAGCAGTCCCCAAGGTCCCCGCACCCCCCCATTGTCACCAGCACTGTCCTGCCCGCATCCCGCTGGCACCGTCCCGCACTAGAGCCCGCGATGCTGCGGTCCCCGGTTGCCCCACTCGGGAGGGGTCCGTGCTCAGCCGGGCTGGCTCTTCTCTTGCAGATGCTCTCCCCTCCGCGGAGGATGATGATGATGAAGACGATTCCTCATCCGAGGAGAAGGAGGCGGATAACACCAAGCCGAACCGTACGTGCGAGATGGGTTTGCCCTGGTGCTGCTCTGACCTCTGTGGGGGGACAAGGGGGGGTCGGGCACACTTCTGAGCGTCACCCAGGGATGGAGGAAGGCTGGCGAGGATGGGCAGGGGTCCCGCTGCAGCCCCGGGTTTCGCTGGGTGCTGGTGCCGTGCTGACCCCCCGCTCCCCCCCGCAGAGGCCATCGCTCCGTACTGGACCTATCCCGAGAAGATGGAGAAGAAGCTCCACGCCGTCCCCGCCGCCAAGACGGTGAAATTCAAATGCCCGTCGAGTGGGACGCCCAACCCCACGCTGCGCTGGCTGAAGAACGGGAAGGAGTTCAAACCCGACCACCGCATCGGGGGGTACAAGGTACCGCGGCCGGGGGGCTGGGGGACCGGGGCGGCGCGGGCAGGATGCTGCGGAGCGATGGGAGCCGGGGCAGCGGCTCTGTGCACCGCGAGGGGCTGGACCCAGAGGCGGGGGATTGGGAAGGGGCTCAGCAGCTGAAGAGGCACCGAGCCCCCCGCCCACCAGCCCCGGGGCGGGGGCAGATGGGCCCCTCTGACATTCCTGCTGCCGAAGAGCCCCTCGGCTGTGACCTGCTTCTGGGTCATGTTTGCACGGGCTCAGCCTCGGGGGGAGGGTCGGGGGACGGAGCCAGCCTGCGCCTAATCCCCCGCCGGGGAGAGGGGTCTCGGTATCCCAGGCGGGCGCGGGGGCTCCTGGGGGTGGTGGGGATGGATGGGTCCCCCCGGTGCCCAGCAGTGGTGGTAGGAGCTGTGCTGACAGCCTGGGGGTACTGGGACCCCCAAGCATCCCCCCTCCCCAAAGGAGCAGGCGGGTCACCCTTCTCCAGGTCTGGGGACACTGTGATGCTGCCGGTGGCTCCAGCCCAGGGACGCCCGGGTGCCCCGACGGGGGAGCACCGTCCCCTTTCTGCATCTCTCAGATTTCTGGAGTGGGGCCACAGCCTGCCTGGGGTGTGCCATGGGGAGCGGCGCGGGTCCGTGTCCCGGGGCAGCGGCTCTTCCCGGGCGGTGGCGGGGGAACAGCGCCAGTCTGTTCCCGGGGCGCTGGGGCTGCTGGAGAGGGGTGTCCCCACACACAGCTCCCATCACACGCAGCTCCCAACATCTGCTTCTCGGCGCGGTTGGCTGCGTGGCGAGGCTGTCCCGGCACAGCTGGGAGCAATTACGGTCCCTCGGCAGGAAAGGGGAAAGGTGACCTCAAAGGGAGATTTATGTCCTGGCGGGGGCCGGGGGCTGCGCCCGCTCTGACGTGGAGGGGGCCGGGGGCTCGCGTGCTCCAGCCCACGGGCGCTTCGCACGTAACCAGCTCTGCCGTCGTCCCCCCCGTGTCCCCAGGTCCGGTACGCGACCTGGAGCATCATCATGGACTCGGTGGTGCCGTCGGATAAAGGCAACTACACGTGCATCGTGGAGAACAAATACGGGAGCATCAACCACACCTACCAGCTGGATGTCGTGGGTGAGGACCCCCCGGGTCCCCCGCCCTCCCCGAGCCCTGGCACTGGGGGGATGGATGGATGGATGGATGGGGAGCGCTTGGTGCCATCCCGGTGCGTCACCTCTGCGGCCCCGCGGGTCCGCGAGCAGGGGTCAACCCGTTCTGGGGATTTTTAATTGTGGTGGAAATAATTTCATAGACCAGACAGAAACTTTTCCTAATCGCCTTATTAGCCATAATTCCCAGCTGGGAAGGCTGGTCTGAGCAGTTCCACATGTGGAGCTGCTCTAAATGCCAGTAAATGAACCATTAAAAATGTGATTTAATTTGATTACACTGAGCAAACTGAAGGGAACAGTCAGCGAGGTGGACAAAGGGGTTTGTTAATGCTGACTCACCGCGCTGGCAGCCGCTTTGTTCACGGCCGGGGCCCTCCTTAGGTTTGTTTGACCCCTGACCTCCCCAAATAGGTACCGACATCCCTGTCTGTCCCTGTCCCCACACCGGGATGTCACCTGTCCCCGTCCCCAGCTCCTCCTGGCTGCTCTCGCCCCGCTGCCGGGGGGTCCCGGGCTGGGGGACGCTGTGGTTCTGTTGGGTGCATCGGTGGGGGGTCCCCGTGCACGGGGGGGCTGCACCCCAAGCCCTGCCGTAAGGTGCCCCCCGTGTCCCCGGTCCCGCAGAGCGGTCCCCGCACCGGCCCATCCTGCAGGCAGGGCTGCCCGCCAACAAGACGGTGGCACTGGGCAGCAACGTGGAGTTTGTCTGCAAGGTCTACAGCGACCCCCAGCCCCACATCCAGTGGCTGAAGCACATCGAGGTGAACGGCAGCAAGATCGGCCCCGACAACCTGCCCTACGTCCAGATCCTGAAGGTAACGCCGCACGCCGCGATGCCCCAGCCCGCGTCCTTCCCGGCTCGCCCGTCCCGTGGGGCGGGAGTGGGGCAGGGGCAGTCCAGCCGTGGGCTGGGGACCACCGAGCGGCCTCAGCTGGACCCCCAGAGCCGTCATCAGCCTGCCCGGCTCCGTGCTGGGGTGTCCCTGAGGAGGACGGGGTGCGAGGTGGCCGCGTACGGGTGGTGCAATCCCTTTGCAGCCCAAAAGGCAACCGTGGGGCTGGGTGGGCTTGATGGGGGAGCAAGCACAGCGCTGGAGGGGAGCTGACCCCTGATCTGTCCCGGTGAGAGCAGCTCCCTCTGGGTGCTGGGGACCTGCTTGCAGGGAGCAAACCGGCTGCTCTGCAAACTGGGGTGCACAGCCGTCCCCAACCGTGTCCCCAGCCCTGGGGTGCACAGCTGTCCCCAACCGTGTCCTCAACCCCAGGGTGCACAGCCGTCCCCAGACATACCCCCAGCCCTGGGGTGCACAGCCATACCCCGGGGGTGCATGGCCAACCCCAACCGTGTCCCCAGCCCCAGGGTGCACAGCTGTCCCCAACCATGTCCCCAGCCCTGGGGTGCACAGCCATCTCCAACCGCGTCCCCCAACCCCGGGGTGCACA
Source organism: Syrrhaptes paradoxus (assembly GCA_013400615.1). Taxonomy (NCBI): domain Eukaryota; kingdom Metazoa; phylum Chordata; class Aves; order Pterocliformes; family Pteroclidae; genus Syrrhaptes; species Syrrhaptes paradoxus. Next base: position 11,807 of record VZTO01019073.1, on the reverse strand, counting down.
GCTGTCCCCAGCCCGTGGGGTGCACAGCTGTCCCCCGCCGTGCCCCTTGTCCCCAGGGTGCAGGGGGGAGCAGGATTGCAGCCCCATGACCGTCTGTCCCCCCCTCCATGCACGTCCCCGTCCCTCCCGCCCGGCAGCGGGTCCCGGCGGGGATCAGCCCCCGTCCCAGCAGAGCCGGTGCCGATGCTCCGGGCGCTGCGGTTCCCGAGCGCGTCGATGTGACTCCTTGTTGTTGGTCTGTTCCAGCACTCGGGGATTAATAGCTCAGATGCGGAGGTGCTGACCCTGTATAATGTGACAGAGGCGGAGAGCGGGGAGTATGTTTGTAAGGTTTCCAATTATATTGGCGAGGCCAACCAGTCTGCGTGGCTCACGGTCACCAGACCTCTGGCGAAAGGTAATCGGAAGAACACCCCGCGGGGTGTCCCCTCGGACCCGTCCATCTCCGGCGGTGGAACACAAAACTCTGGGCTCTCTTGTTTCTGCTGTTTCTGGTGCGACCAGCCATGGAAAAATACTCAGCGGGGCCGGCTCGGCTTTGTGCTCTGTGTGTGTCCCAGTGTCTCTCCTGTGTGTCCCACCCCGTCATGCAGATACCGGCACCGCCGAGCCCTGGGGACAGCACAGCACTGCGTCCCGTCTGCACCGTCCTCCTGTCCCCGTCCTCCTGTCCCTGTCCTATCTCCATCCTCCTGTCCCCATCCTCCTGTCCCCCTCCTGCCTCCATCCTCCTGTCCCCATCCTCCTCTCCCCGTCCTGTCTCCATCCTCCTGTCCCCCTCCTCCTGTCCCCGTCCTGTCTCCATCCTACTGTCCCTGTCCTCCTGTCCCTGTCCTATCTCCATCCTCCTGTCCCCATCCTGTCCCCATCCTCCTGTCCCCATTCTCCCGTCCCCATCCTCCTGTCTCCATCCTGTCTCCACCCTCCTGTCCCCATCCTCCCGTCCCCATTCTCCCGTCCCCATCCTCCTGTCCCCGTCCTCGTGCCCCCCGTGTCCCGCGGGTCGGCCGGCCGGCTCTGCCCGGGGTTTATTTCTCCATGCAGCCCATTGCCAGCATGTTCCGATGGGCAGGACTCCGTCTGGTGAAGGGTTTTTAACAGCGTCTCCGTAGGTCCGCCCGGATGAGGGGTCATCCGGAGGGTCTCTGTAGCAGGGCTGCCGTGGTCTGTCTGCTCCCCGGGGGTCTGGCAAATGAGACTGGGCTCTCCCTCCTCCCTGGCCTCCTTCCCGAAGATCTCATGCCGTTTGCTTCTCCCTTTTCTGCTTCCATTTTTCCCTCTAGACGGCTGGCGTTAACACGACAGACAAAGAAATGGAAGTGCTTCACTTAAGGAATGTCTCATTTGAGGATGCTGGGGAGTATACATGTTTGGCGGGTAATTCTATTGGGATCTCCCATCACTCTGCATGGTTGACAGTTCTCGAAGGTATATACTCCTCTTCCTCTCCCTTTCCTCCCTCCTTTCCAATGTATGCATCGCGGTCCGGGAGAGAGCGCTTCCCAGGCCCTGCCCACCCTCCTTCTGCAGCCAGAGCGAGATGGGACACACGTCCCCCCGGTGTGTCCCCCCTCTGCCCCCATTGGGGTCTGTCCCCTCTGCCCCCATTGGGGTCTGCCCCCCGGTTGGTTGGTATCTGTCCCCTCGGCCCCCATTGGCATCTGCCCCCTCTGCCCCCATTGAGGTCTGTCCCCTTCACCCCCAGTTGGGGTCTGTCCCCTTCACCCCCATTGGGGTCTGTCCCCTCCGCCCCCATTGGGGTCTGTCCCCGCTCTCTCCCTGGCCCCGGTGATGCATACCCTGGGGACCATAACCAGGGGCTGCTCCGCTGGAGCAGGGTGGTCCCGTGCCCCGGGGCAAGGCCAGCGCTGCCTGGGGGGCAGCGGGGGGCTTTGGGGTGCTGGCAGCGCTGCCGGCCGGGTGCTGGCCTTGCCCTGCGGCGCAGGACCGTGCTGGGGCTGTGTCGCTTCTGCTGCTGGGGACGGCTGTCCCTCTCCCCACTGATGCTCCTCAAGCATCGATGCTGCACGGACCAAAGCCTGATAACAGCACCCGGGAAAGTTTTTGGGGTGCTGCCTTTCCAGCCAAAAACTTTCCCCGTTATCAGCCACTTTGTCCACTGGGTGTGCTCGGAGGTGGGACAGAAACCTTCCGCTCCTCTTACCCCTCTCTCTGAGGCTCTGCTCTTTGGGGGTTCAGGTTGGGGTGCTGCGGGGGGGTGCAGCGGCAGCTCCCACCCTGCCGGATTCACCGCGGTTTGCGGCTGTGCCGGACCGTGCCGCGCGGCTGCAGCTGCTCCGGGCTGTTCACGGCGCTGCCACCTCCTGCCACCAGCGGCCACCAAAGCGGGGTGCTGTCCCCCCAGTTCACACCGTTCTCAGCTGACCCCAGCCCAGGGTCCCGTCCTGCTCCCGGCACGTGCCGGTGGACGCGGTGGAGGCGTCTGCAGGGGTGCAGAGCCCGGGGTGCACACACGCCGTCCTGCCAGGGTGGGTGGGCAGCCCCCCGGTCCCTGCCGCACGCTGGAGTGATGCCGAGTGTGTCCCCACCGAGTGTGTCCCCACCGAGCGTGTCCCCGCCGAGCGTGTTCCCTGAGCGGGGGGAGCAGCCGGGGGGTCACCCCAGCACCGCTCCGCTCCCAGCCCTGGGGGGGTCCCGGGTGCTAACGCCCTGTTCACGCTGACCCAGCCATCGAGGACACCCCGGCCATGATGACGTCCCCCCTGTACCTGGAGATCATCATCTACTGCACGGGGGCCTTCCTCATCTGCTGCATGGTGGTGACCGTCGTCATCTACAAGATGAAGAGCACCACCAAGAAAACCGACTTCAACAGCCAGCTGGCCGTGCACAAGCTGGCCAAGAGCATCCCCCTGCGCAGACAGGTAACAGAAAGTAGAGAGGGGGTTTGATTCCACCTACTGCNGTCCTGCCAGGGTGGGTGGGCAGCCCCCCGGTCCCTGCCGCACGCTGGAGTGATGCCGAGTGTGTCCCCACCGAGTGTGTCCCCACCGAGCGTGTCCCCGCCGAGCGTGTTCCCTGAGCGGGGGGAGCAGCCGGGGGGTCACCCCAGCACCGCTCCGCTCCCAGCCCTGGGGGGGTCCCGGGTGCTAACGCCCTGTTCACGCTGACCCAGCCATCGAGGACACCCCGGCCATGATGACGTCCCCCCTGTACCTGGAGATCATCATCTACTGCACGGGGGCCTTCCTCATCTGCTGCATGGTGGTGACCGTCGTCATCTACAAGATGAAGAGCACCACCAAGAAAACCGACTTCAACAGCCAGCTGGCCGTGCACAAGCTGGCCAAGAGCATCCCCCTGCGCAGACAGGTAACAGAAAGTAGAGAGGGGGTTTGATTCCACCTACTGCCCCTCCGGGGGACCTGCCCTTTGGGGGGGGGGTTTCGGGATGGGGGAGCCCCGGGACCATCTCGCCCGGCTGCGTGTGCCCCCCTCTCCATCCTTGTGCCTCTGCGTGGCGCGGGGTGGGGACCATCGACGGGCTCTGCCCTGGACCCACGGCGGGTGGGGGGCTGCACAGCCCCTCCTGGCCCCCCCGGGGCTCAGCGGGGTGATGGGGAGGAGCGGACGGACTTACGGCGATTTAGTGTTTGGGCAGAAGAGTGTTATCATGGTACACCGAGCGGGCAGGAGGGCTCCCGGCTGTGTGTTCAGGGGTGTCGGTGTGCTGGGAATTAATTAAAAATTATTTATTTGGGGTCCAACGGAGAAAGTGCCACTGATGGGGCTGCGGGCGGGGGGCTGCAGGCAGGG
>VZTO01019071.1:42355-60416 GCA_013400615.1 Syrrhaptes paradoxus | reverse complement strand
CCCTGCCTCGGGGCCTGCTGCACCAGACGGGAGGGCTGGAGGCTGTGACTCGGGCTCCAGAGCATGAGCACGGTACAAATCGTCTCTAAGAACACCCTGAGACTTTGGGGAAATGCAGTCTACAAAAATATTATCTGTGAACTCAAACATTACTCAATTTTATTGCTGCTAATCTAGGAAAAACACCTTGCCTGATAATTTTTTTTTCTTTAACGTCTGCTGTCCCAGACAGAGATGTTTCACTCTTTCCCCCATTTGTTCCTGCCTAGTCCCGCTGCGGGCTCCTCGGAGAGCAAGCAGGTGACCTTTATCAGGACTGGGAGGCTTCAGGAAAGGGCAGCTGTAAACATCGCAGCCAAATCAAAACTGGAAATAAACTGAGGTCTCCCAATTCCTCAAGAGGTACAGAGAAAAAACAGGAAGACAGAAAGAAATAGAACAGGCAAGAAAGAGAAATGATAGAAAGTGACACTGTGTTTCTGTAAAAAAAAAATAAAAATCTTAGTTTACACACCTCTCTGCTGCAAAGTTACTTGGTAATATGCAAAAAAAAATCAACCTTTGACCAGTCTTTACTGCTTGATTTCTCAAGCCTTAATCACATGAAAACTTCTGAACGTCACCTGCATATTGTATAACCCCAGAGAAGAAAAAAAGGGGGGGAAGACCAAATCCATTCAGGTGCACTAGGAGGGTGTGGGACTCACCCACCTGTTTTCCAGGCTGAAAAGCCCCTGTGACACCTGGCTCCCATAGGCAGCAAATACCGGGAGCCAGTGGCCGACATTTAAAGAAGGGAAACTAAAAGAAATATACACGCCAGTAGGAAATGGGAGTTTTCAGACAAAAAGTAAAAACAAAACAGAAAAAGACACATACATTATCAGGACCAAACCCTGTACTAAAAATGTAAAATGCTTCCTCTTTCTGCAACTATGAGTTTCTTTCTCCCTTTTAAAGATCTCAACTCTGATGTAGATTTAAAAACTGAATTTGCTTTGGTTTTAAACATCAGAACCAAAAATGTGTCTCCTAAAGAGTCAAAACTGAAAGTTAACTCCTGAGAAACAGTTATGGTGTGCCTCCAATCTGAGCAGTAGTTGTTCTGTAGACGCACTCACATTTTCTGATTTGCAAACCAGATGACTTCATTACAACCCTTCTGTCGTCAGCCTACCTTTGCAGCAAGGAATGGAAAGTTACCCAGCTTCGGGCTGCCAGATCTGATACAGAGAAGGATGCAGATTTCCTGACTGTCATGGGAAATAAACAACCATACAAGGGAGGTTTTAGGCTAAGGCAGCTGTTTTCAAAAGAAGGCAGAAGATGTTAGGGAATATGACCTTCTTCCAGCTATTACAGAAAACAGGATAATTCACACTGGCCATCCGTGACAGCAACACTGCACAAGTGGAGGAACACGTGACAGATTGAACAGGCGAGTGTGACAAACTGTAGGAACAGAGAGAAGTATTTTACCTGACTACAGATAGAGCATTTTCAGCTGCACCGTGGCACTGCAAGTCCGGAGTTCCCCAGAGCACATCGCTGTGTTTATGTTCTCTTTTCAGCCTGACCTTTGTACATTTTACACACACACAGAGCGATCTCAATCCAATTTAATGATTACTTACTGCTAGAAAACATGTAATACTAGGGCATTCTAGCTGACAAAGTGAATGTCTGACCTGACATGTAGGAAAACATAAAGAACAAGGTTACAAAGACGACATGGGTTTGGGGGTGGGAATTCCCAGAGCAGAAAGCCTGGGTGACAGTCACAGAGGGCCAGGAAACACTTCCAAGCACGAACCCCAGTTCTATTACCGAAGCGCAGGGGAGGAGAGGGGGAGAGACCCTTCATCGTCATGACATAATCGCACACTAAAAGGAGAAACTTGGTATTTGTCCAGGCCAGAACTGAGTTGGTCAAGCACAAACTTTGCACTGGGTTTAGCCATCAGAATGTTTCCCTACTTGATCAGACTCTGGCTCTTTGCAGCGGACACCAGAGCTGCCTCCCCCTGTTTCACAGTGGGCAGGTAGCTGACAGTCCCAGTGACTTCCCGAGTATCTACCACTGAGCACGACACTTCCCGAGGCACTGCGAACCTCGCTCCCTCAAGGTCCCTGGCAGCAGGACAACTGCTTTCCACCACAGACAGGGCTGAGGTTAGTGCTCCTGCTCCAGCGACAATTCGAGCGTGGCACAGGTGGGAAACCTCATCTTCAAAGGGTGCCACCGCAATCCTGCAGGGAGGGATTGCTAGGGAGACTGTCCAATGCAGGCGGTGGTTTCTGAGCCACCAGAATCAATCTCACCAAGACAAAAATGCCAGGGCTTTGTCCCTGGGAAATCTTCACACAAGAATCTGGTTCAGTTAACGCTCTGAGTCCCTAACCTCTCTCGTTATACTGTAATCTTATCTCCCTACGCTGTAATCACTCACCCCAGGAGTACTGCAGCGAGGAACAGCAAGCTGGTTTACCATAAACCAGGGTCCTACACTGTACACAGCCCAAAGACAGCCACAGCAACAACACCCTCAACACCACTGACAACCAGGTCACTTATTTGGAAACCTAGATGTGGATTAACAAAACTAATACTTGAGCCCCTTAAAACATATTTGTTCCTACAAAACAACAGCAGTTTCTCATTTGCCAGACAGAAAAACCAGCCACCACACTGATTAGCTTTGACAACAGCTGACATAACTTGTGTGAACATTTTATATGAATCAAGACCAGCAAGGCTGGATCTGAGCCCATGAGTGTGGTTGTTTCTGCCCACCCCAGCCACAACGAGAATCAGGAACTCTACAAAGTTAACTTGTGTTTCTAAACAACTGTCCTCAGGTTTCACATTTTGTTTTAAACAAAACTTCCTGGGGTTCACAGGCATTTTTGAGCGCACGTGCTAGACAGATGCCTCCTCTGCAAGGGGAGCAAAGGCAATTCAGGCTGGGTAAGGCCGTGAGCAACCTGCTCCAGCCTCCCCACTGGCCCTGCTCCAAAACTTGAGCAGGAGGTTGGACTACAGACCCCCTGCATTCCCTTCCATCCTGAATTTTCCTCCAGTCCTGTGAGAACATTCCTCACTGGAATGGGCCAGCACCTGGCTCTTGCACCCTGCTCCATCAGCAGTCCTATTCCTGAAGGAGGCAGAGCCTCACCAAGGCAGATCCTCACCTGGCTTCAGCTGGTACAGCTCCAGCCGACCCTGCAGAACCAGGATGACTGCAGGAGGGAAGACTCTGGCTCAGGATGGGAAAAGGTGGCAAAATCAGGCTGGCTTTCGCTGTGACTGTGCTGTCTCAGGGAGGCCTGAGCTAAGCCAGCGGTAATGGTTTATGTGAGATGTCATTTCATGTGGAAAGCAACCGGCATTTCAATGCTGTTATTAGTGGACTTAGTCCAAGAAAATGAAGCTGCTTTTAAGAACTGTTGCAGGGTTGTGTCCACTAGAAATGTGCATTATTTATCCACGCAGTTTGTAAAATGAGTTTAATTAAACCAATCTTATGTGCGTGCTTTCACAAGCAACAGCAGAGATCTAACGCTGCATGCTATACAGTGTGTTCTGTACTCCTGACTGTAGGTGTGTCCCTCAAATAAAAAAGTAATCACTTCAGAGGCTAACTCCCCAGGTCTCAAGCAGAAGGTAACTTATCATGCAACAGCTTCATCTGCTCACATAAAAATACACCAGAGGATACTCTCATGCCTTTACTAAGATGTGAAGAAGAGACGTTACCTGATTGGGCTGAATTTTCGGCACATGTGCTTTCCACATTTGAGCTTCCCTAGAGATTGCCGTCTCCAGAAGGAGAGACAACCTCTGGCTCTCCAGGGGTCCTGAAAACTTCATGGTAACCCTTGGATCCACCTGCCACCCAGCTGGATACAGCTACCTGCAAAACCAAAGACAGCCTGGTGAAATCCTGAGCCGTGCCCGTCCAGTAAACTGAGCAAAAGAAAGCGCAAAGGTGACTAAAGCTGCAAGAAACGGAACAGGCTCATCTGTAACACAGGCACTGATCGGTACTTGGCAAACCTACCCGAGGAAACCCAAACCAGTCGGCTCCGATTCAGATGAAGCTGGGCCACAATCACCCACAGGTCTCCAACACCTACACGGGCTGGGGTGTCCTGCCACTTCGAGGTTTTTTATTTCACTGTTATGTAGGCAATCAGACAAGACCTCTCCCATTTCAGCAGCATAAAAACTATGGGTGTTTTATGAAAAAGACTTGAGGAAAGAAGAGGGAGGAGCTGTATGGGAAATATAAAGGGGATTTCAGTCAAGCTGGTTGCCCTGGCCCAAATCTTGCTGAAGTTAAATCCACTCTACCTATGACTTCAGGGGAAGTTAAGACTGACATTCAAGCATTTCTCCTAACTCCTTGGAGTCTGGTTCGTGCCAGCCTTCCCCCAGTACTCTCAGCAGCAACAGGAAGTTCTGTGCAACAGAGGAACGCTTGTTTCAGAATTTACATGATTTACAAGCTGAAGCCTGACAGAAAGATCAATGTTTTCCCCTCTCTGCACAGTATGGATTGCAGCTTCTCACAGAGCTACAACCTGGTTTGCGTGCAATGCAAATGTACCAGGGAGTTCAGGAAGGTTCCCCTCTGGTCTAATCACTCTGAAAATATGTTCGATCCACAAAACTTGAGGGCATATGTCTAATATTAGATAGGAAATGCGTTTTAAAGGAAAGAAGAAAGCGGCAAACCCAGTGACTGCCTTTGCAAAGCATGAACTGACTACAAGAGGGGAATTTCTGCAAGGCTTACAGGACTCAGAAACACTTGCTCCCATGGCAGAAACGATGATTAAAAGCATGCAATTTAAAGCAAAATACCTTGCTACACACAAAATAGAAGAAAGGATGTTCTCCTGGCCCTAGTACAGCCTCGCTCAGCAGTAACAATGTGTCAACGAGCTTCTAAATTTGAAATGAAAACCAAAGCGGATGAAAGATTATATTTTTTTTAAAGACAACAAATTCCACCACATAGCTCCAAATGCAGGAGACCTGACTGAAAAGGTCATTCAGATGGTTCTAATGCTGCCTACCTTACTCTGGCCGCAAATTTCTTGACAGTACTGAATCACTTAGGCAAAACAATTCAGCCCTGAAGGGTAAATCCATGGGAAAGTTATTTAAACTTTCAGTTCCTTCTGTGAGCTCTTGTGAAATCTGAAACAGGTGGATATTGGCCAAACGCGAAGCAGGCTGCTTTATAAAGAGCAGTTTGTGAATACAACAGTTTATGCTGTATTTACAGATATCAGAGAAAATAAACAAAATTCACAGTGAAAACAAGCAGTTTAGTATAAATAATAACCGCAGCAGCTCTGAACAACTGAAGATTCAGAGTGCTTTCACAGACTGAAGGGGAACTGGAGAATAAATATTTTTCTTTATTAATTTACACGGGTTTTTAATGGGCACAATTCACACAGAACCTGAACGAGGCATAAAACCACACTCAAGTCCCACTTATAGCCAAGCGGGTTTTAAGTGGCAAATAATCATCAAGTCCGAACAGAAACCCCTCTTATATTGGATTTTTATAAAACAAATGCTTCTCCATGAACAAAGGAGAGGCTGTACTGGCTTGGCATGCCCCTACACAAGGCTTCCAGCCCATCTGTAGTGACCCAAGGGGACTGGGGACAGATTTCCCAGCTGGAGGGAACACCTAGGATCCAGGATCACCTCCCATCAGCCTCCAAATGGCCAAATGAGTATCAGTGGGGACTGAAAAATCCCGATTAAATGTTCCCTCACCTGACAAGAGGGAGACTCTTCCTGGGAAGAGGTGAAACTACACTCTTCTAAACAGAACCCTGGTTTATTTAGGTGCTTTTAGTCTTTTTTTAAACCGGATCCTGACAACCCTCATACCACCGTAACCGGGGCTTCGGGTGAAGCTGAAGCAGGGGTGCCCGGTCACAGTCTCCCCACCCCACCTCACTTCCCCGGGGGCTTCATTAGCATCCAGTGACTTTCCCATGGGCCACGACAGGTTTCTGTCTGGGCAGGGCTGGTTCCCAGGGGCCACCCACCATTTCCAGAGCCACCAGCACTTCCCAAGGAGGTGGAAAGCCCGGGGAAATGAGGACAGCAGTGATGAGGGCTGCACCCCCTGCACTGAGCCAACGAGCCCTTCAAATTGCAGGTGTAGGGGGAGCAGGGGAAATATTTTGTCCCCTCTGGCGTGCGAGGGGAGCATCCATCAGAGGGACAGGAGTTGAGCTGGGGGACCCAAGAAACAATGTCCCATCCAGCACCCACATCAGAGAGTGTGGCCTTCTTGCCTTGCAACTCCAGAGCCCCAGAAAAGGGGTTTCTCCAGGCCAGTGCAGAGCAAAAGATGGGTGATTTTTTTTTTAATTATTTATTACTTAACTGAGCCTTCAGATGGTCAGTTGCTATGCACCAGGTAATGCAAACTGCGTAAAATCCAACAGGACATCATCTACAGCCTCTCAGATCACACCGGGGGGTGCATGACTGGAGAAGAGGGTGATTAAAGGTGCTACACAAGTTGAAACATACACACAGAGAAAAAGGGTGAGGTTGGGATCACCCCCAAAGCTCGGTCAAGCCAGTGCTGGGGACCAGGGCTGGGAGATGGCAAGCTTCTCACAGTGCACTTGTCAGAAAAAAAAGCAGTAGCTATATTTAGCCTGACCACGTCTCCTAATTTGAAATATTGATAGTCCTGTCTTGGTTTTGCAGGAAGGAGAGAGTAATTAGCCACCCCTCAAATCACTGGAGAAAACACATGAAAAATGCCAGGCCAAAGCAGGCATCCTCAGGCAACTTTTCTTTCTGTTGTGACAACCATTCCCACCCTATTTACAACACAAATGGATTTTCACAGGCTGCTGGGCCCAGAAAAGGTGTTTTAGGGACCCTGATCCCTTTTTAGGTTGTCCCTGTACTGCCTGGGTGGGTCAGTGGCCTCAGCAGAGAGCTCGGGGGCATCCCTGGAGCACCCTTAAATACCAATGGCCCTGCAAGGGACATTTTTAGTGAGCAGCATGGCAACTCTTCTTGAGTCACCAAGGGGAAAAGAAAGGGGAAAAATAACCTCTCCTTTTTGAACTAGCGAGGTGAATCAGTGAGGGCTGAGGCACGATAATCTTTATAAGGAAAAAAAGAAGAATGACGCACTTGAAAGTTTCCCTCGGAGCAATGGCGGTGTGCAGACTTTTCCAGCACCGAGAGCACGCCAGGCAACTCGCCAAGCACCCCGAGGGATGAAACAAGTTTGCATCTAAATTTACATAGCTCTTAATCAGATAAATGCACGCCATCTTAAAAAAAAAATGCCAGCCTCCTCTACATGTACACAGCGCTTCCCAAAACACAAGGGAGCTGCTGCAGAGCAAGCACTGCTCAGAGAGGATGAGAGGTGGGATGGCCAGCACAGCTTCCCAAAATCCAGTGCATGGAAGTTGGATGAGGACCACGGAGAGACCAGATTCTCGCCTCTCTGCTCAGATCAGATTCTCGCCTCTCTGCTCAGATCAAGATAATAAAACCTGAGCATCGCAGAAAAGCAAGGTCAAGGCTCCCATCAGCAGTCAGGACCCTTCTAAATGTAGCGGGCGTCTTTGCAGAGAACAGCAGTACCAACAGGAGGGCTGACCTGCAACAGCAAAGATTTGCTCCGGCCAAAATGTGTCTGCATTATTCTGTGATTGAGCCCAGGAGACCCACAGCTGGAGGAACTGCTACAGCTGTGACAGCCCGGTGAGGCCACCATAAACTAACTCACCCTAGCTTTCTGCCTCTGTTTCCCTGATTTAAAATTAAACTTTAGCTCCAGGGCGGTGTGGTGTGTTTTTTTTCCCTGTGGTCACTTTGGGAGTTGTGAAACTGCTGTTCAAACAGTTCTTAAAGTTTCTTAATCTTCACTAGAAGGTCAGCTGGCACCACTGAATCTTCTTAAAGAACAGTTGGAAAGTCAGTAAAGGAGAAACAAGCCAAGTCAACGCATCAGCTTTGTTCTGATGTCTCCTGTGAGCAAGGTCACAAGCTGCAGGTTGAATCTTGCTCTGAAATTAGAGAGTAAAATCTCTGGTGTGAGGTTTTCACTCGTGAGAGGCATTAAAAATCACCTGCTTATCCTTTAAAAATACCCTGACTTGGTCCATAAAATGTAACCCATCTCATAAAGATCTCCCTTTTTGATCCAAGTTTATAGCTAACTTTACTTAAAGAGGTACTTTCAGTTTCCCTAGAGAAGTTGTAAGCTCTCCAGTGCTGCAGGCTAGGGTTTTCAAAAGCAGTTTTGTGTTTGCAGTAATTGGGGCAGACAGCTACCTGGCCAGAAACACTTCTGGGGCTGGGGGGGGGTTGTGTGTGCTTTTGTGTAGGATGCAAAAGAGAAAAGAGTCGATTTTTTTTTTTTTTTGCTTTGTAATCACTTGCACCAAGAGTAAAGGTGGCTCTTGCAAACAAAAGATGTAGTTACAGGGACACACTATCCCCTGGCTGAACAAGCCCCTAACACAGTTCCTGATCTTCCCCTGCCTCCAGGAGCAGTTCAGCTGTGCCAGTCCAACTGCACTGTGAACAGGATCACTGAAATCATTCAGGGCAATAACAAAAACCTCTTTTGTTTTCTTTGTCCGTTGTTTTTTAACATAGATCATTTCATAAACAGTTAACAAAATCTGTAAGCCTAGACACAACCTAAAACCCAGCCTTTATTTTGTGCCTGAATGCAGGTGGGTATTCTGGATGAGAGGGTAATCCCAACAGTCTAACCACCACATGCATTTCTGCAGACCTTGTAAGGATTTTTTCAGGGACCAGCAGCCAAATCCGCTTCAGCTTTAGCAAGCTATAATACAATCTTACAGATGACCTGAAAACAGATTTTTCTGGGCGGGGGAGGAAGGCGAAGCAGAAGGAAGAGAGAAAGGAGACTGAATTCCTCCGAGCTCCAGCCAGCCATCTGTGATTTCAAATGATCAAAACGTAGTTTCCGCAGCTAGAAGAAATTGTCTAACTGCAAGTTGTGATTAGAAATTTCAAAGCTGTGGGCGGGGGGTGGTGGGATGGATGTTAATTTTAGTATCTGGGGCTTTCTCTTGGCTTAACTCTTTCCTCACATCATGACAGTAAAGCAGTCAGGAAATTTATGCCAGACAAAGGTAAATGCCCACGGCGTTGCTTACATCTGAGGAAAAACAAAATAGCAGCAGGCATAAACTTTGTGTGCAATTTTATACTCTGTGCCACATAACAATTCCAAGAGGACAACGCTGCTGTGGTTTAGAGAGTGAAATTTCCCAGGAATGCCTCTCTACTGGAAATCAGTGCCCAGCTTTCTGCCTTTTCAACTTGCCAAAGCACAATATCTGATGTGATAGCGATAAGCAGAGCACTGGCGTGGGTTAAGATCAACTGTTTTGAGTTGTAGAAAGTAAATAATGTTCTAGCCTGGTTGGTGAAAACAGCTTGGTAAGAGTTATGAGATGACATACTACCTTTTCAAGTTAAACCACTGGGAGAAAAATATTTGGGAATAGAGTTTAAAATTCCAACATTGAAATAAGCGTGTGTATTTGAAGCAATGAACCCACTTCTATGGAATAAAGACTAATATCCATTAAAATAAGAATGGGTTCCCCATGAGAAATGCATTAGTATCAAACATAAACATGCCACAGGTACGCATAAGGTATTGCACCCTTAACAAGGAGCGTATTTAACTTTGTGTATAAGCCAGCCTACGGACCTAAATTCGGAAAGAAGTAATTTTATTCAGGCTGGGAAATGAAGAGGGCCCTCGCCATTTGTCTGTATGACTCACCCGGAGCTGACTCCCACAACCTGCCACAAAGGCAAGCCTGTGAGATATTTTGGCAGCACCGTTCAGGCAAGCTCATGTACATCACACACTCACCACTTCTTTTCCACCAACCACATTTTTCCTGGGAGTGCAAAGAAAGTTGACCTCATTTTAGTACCGGTTGTCCAAACTGAAGACATTTTCCAAACAGTTTAAAGAAACCTGACAGTGAAAAACACAGTTCTGCACCTGCAAAAAGAGAATGCAGAGCCATTTTTTGATGGGAGGGAGAGGAGACATTTCTGAGTCTGTGTTTTTTGATGGGAGGGAGAGGAGACATTTTTGAGTCTGTTTTGAAACAGAGAAACCCCAGGGCCTCTTTAGCTACTACAGAGGAGGAGCAGGAGCCCTCCGGAGAGGGCTGCATCATGACCAGCAGTAATGCCCTCTTCCCAGCACCATCTCCTGGTTTTATTCTGCCCCAGGGAAGTCCCGCAAAAAAGAAAGGAGAGGTCAATCCCCCCCTACTGTTTCCACTGCTGGCCTCTGGCAGGCAAGGGGACAACCACAGCGCAGGTGGCCCAAGGCACTTCTCTGTTTTCCAGCTAGGGAAAGGCACATTCTGACCCTATGAGGTTTAGAATCTCCTGCACATAAAAGGGTCACCTGAGACAGCTGCAAGGAGTGCTTAAAAAACCCCTTGCACCTGCAGAAGAGCACCACTGCTTCAATAGCACTGTTCCCGGAGTCCCCATGGCTGCTGGGACCCACATCACAGGCTGCAGGCTAGGTTTGTATTGTCTCACTGATGGTTTTGTTTGTTCTGGGCCCGTTCACAAAGGAAAGCTCATATTGCCTTTGTCACAGCACCATGTAGGCTTTTGGGTTGGTACAGCAATGTGGTAGAAAACAAACGAGATTTTTCAAAGTAGCAAAAAAAAATCAAGAAAACAGAGTGAATCATTCAGGGCAAAAAAAACCTAAAAGCCTGGATGAGGACATGTTTAAACAGGAGGGAGGGTGCCGCAGAGCCACAGATGACGTATAAAGCTGCCGTCTGATGCCTGTCACTCAGGGGGTTTCTGTAGGAAATGTATGCCTGCCGCCCAGTCTATTCTCTCCTACACTCGGGGACAGTAAACCAGACTAGTTCTAAGAAATCTCTGCTGCGCTTCATTCCCTAAACCTCGTGACTGACACGCAGAGTCTCACCCCTTAAGAGAGGCTTAAACGATATTTTCCAAAGTAAGCACTTCTGAAAAACAAGGTAGCAGATGAACCCCTGACTGAACTTTCAGACAATGTCACCATTCTTCCCTCCTGGCGAGACAGGCGTGTTTCCAGACCCATGCCTGCCCTACCCCCTTTCCTAATGGCTCTCGTTGAAAGTGCCGGAGGAGGTTTGTATTTCCTCTTCGTCTCCACAACTGCCAAGATCAGTCTGTCCAAGCAGCATTTGCCCAGAAAGGCCTTTGGTCAGCAACAGCCTCAATTTTCTGTGCCACAGCTCGCGAGAGGCTGTTTCACTCCCGCTCCTCTCCCCTTTGAGGCAGAGTGTGGCAACACACCAAGTAAACCGTGGATAAAAGGTGAACTCAGAATCCAGCCCTAAGAGCCCGGCTCCAGCTGCATAACGTATGTGTTTGATGCAAAGAGGAGATGAAACTCAATACACTTCAATGAGTTTTGCTTTGAGATTTTGGTTTATTTGAACCTAAAAATCAAAGGAAAAGTTATTAACTGATGGAGGCTCTTTGCTTGCATGGATTAAATTAAGCAAAAACAAACCCCTTGCAAACCAAAACCCCTCTATGCCATTTTATGAACACTTGCAAAAGAAATGCTTACATATTATACTCTTTCAACACTGTGGGCTCATCATCTGGCTGCTGATATGCCTGCAAGATGCTTCCTGAAGATGTAAACTCCTCACAACATTTATTAAAATCAGCCAAGGGACTCGGGCTAACATTTCAGTAGGAATGGGCCCTGCTAGTGTTTGGCACACAGATCTCAATGCTCAGAAACAGCCGTGCTGCCGGGTCAGGAATGTGAGCCTTTACTGTGAGCACTGGGGTGTCACGTCAAGGGCAGACAAGCCCTCCTATGGGACAATTCACCGTCACATGCTGAAAAGACGGTGCTACCTCCTTGTTCAGAACTGAAGCACGAGACAGGTATAAAGAAACGACAAACAAGTGTTTGCTGAAATGGTGCCCATTGTTTTTATACAATTTCTAACATAAACGATGGGTAATCCAGGAAGCAACGGCCGAGCCCTGTACCAAATTCTCTCTACGCCCATGGCAAAGGAGCAAGCAGAGCTCCCAGAGGCAACCAAGAGGTTTGCACAGCAGCTTGCACAGCAATCTCTGGGTTCTGCTTTGGGACCCTCTGGATATTTTGGGGACAAGGTCCAGGCTCACTGGAGAACACCTGGGAAGCCTCTGAGAAATGTGGGGGTGCTTGCTTCTTGTTAGGTATGGACAAGGCAAGAGGAGCCATGAGGCTGTGAGCCTGAGAAAGCTCTAGCAGCTTCTAACGAGCACAACCAGCTGCCCTTGACCCAGGGTGCAGCTGCCCCCTATTTAGGGAGCGTCAAGCATCCTTTTAGCCAGGGCTTGGGTGAGGTCTATATAAGGGCCAGGCCCAAGGCCTTCCTAAGAAATGGAGAAATACATGTAAAAGGCTGCTGAGTTATGGGAGAAAGGGAGTGGGCTGTGCAGTATCTGGGAAATTTCATGGGAAGCAGACAGGATCTTCTCTGGGACCCAGCTGCTCGAAGAACCTCAGTGCCCACCTGTACCAGCAAAGCAGGCAGTGACTGTGCCACTATCAAGGTAAGGATGCCTCTGGGGAAGGATGGAAGCTGGTGACTTGGGCACTAAAAGAAATGTTCCTGCCCCATGTAAGGGCTTACAACTACAGAGCAGGCTTGCTCCCCTCAAAGCTAAAGAGGAGGCAGATATGCCTTTAAGAAAGAGATATGGGCCACCTAACCCTAAACCATGCGTTCCCCTAGGAAAAAGGGGTCAGTGGTGTCCTGTGACAGGACCAGAGCCAAGGCACACAAAAGGGAACACTGTAGGTTCCCTCTAAACATCAGGAATGCTTTACTGTGAGGGTGGCAGAGCACTGGCAGGGGCTGCCCAGGGAGGCTGTGGAGTACCCATCCTCAGAGATATGCAAAAGCCATCTGGACAAGGCAACAGGCTTTAGGTGACCCTGCTTGAGCACAGGGGTTGGACAAGGTGACATTCAGAGGTCCCTTCTGGCCTCAACCATTCTGCGATCTTACAGGCTTTGGGCTGAAAGCAGCACAGTGGTGAGGGCTCAGCTGTATGTCCAGAGCAGCTGATGGGTTTTTCAGGCAGCTATGCTGAAGGGAGAGGAGGAAGGTTAAAAAAAAAAGGCAAACCAAACCTGGCATTATGTAATGTCTCACTGCTAGTCTCCTAAAAGCAACACATGCTGAGTATGATTCACTTCTCCCGCCACCAATATAAATTGTCATAAATCAACAGTAACTTGAAGTAAGTCACTCTGAGGAAAATCAAGCTCATAAAGTACGAGAGTGAGCAGTAATTTCATATAATAGGGCCAGAGGCTTTCAAGATCATAAAAGCCAACACTCTACAGGCAAGGGCCAACAGGCATTTGGAATCTAAAGCATCGCACACCACCTTTTGAGTAATATAATCCCCTGAAACCAAATACAGTTCCTCTATGGGCAAAAACACAAACAGGGTTCAGCAGTAGTTCTTTTTGTCTTTCGGCAGTAGTCAGTCATTAACCTAAATGAACAGCAACAAAACCAAACAAGTTTATACCCCGTTCAACACCCACATCCAAAAAAACATGTAACTACAATGGCTTGATTCCTCTTGACAGCAACAACAAAAGAGAATTTTATCTGAAAGCATAAATTGGCTCACGAAAGCCAATGTTTCACTTTGCAGATTCTCTTTGGTTTCAGGGTAAATTATTGGTGATTACGGCTAATACCAGGATACAGTGTGAGGCACTAAAAAGATATAATTATGAGGAAATGAGAAGTTATCTGCTGTTGAAACAATAGATCAATTATGAGGTACAGCACAGTAGCTGCAGAGCTGCATTCTTAGGCTCTGAGGGTAGTGTCTCTTCTTCCTCATCAACCAAAGAGAACCCACAGTTATAAAGCTTAATTATCCTGCAGGAACTTGAGCTCACTGACTAATTAGCCTCTTGTTGAGACAATATGGAGAAGGACCTAATTCCAGCTGTCCACAAAAACTGAATGGTACAGGCACAGTCCTGGCCCTTCCCTATGTGCTCAACTCTTCCACCCAACCAGTACAAACGTAACAGCCTTGATATCCCTGGTTCTGGACAACCTACACACAACAGCCCTCAGCCTAAAATAAAATAAAGCCAGGGAAGGAAATGCTGGGAGCCAGGGGTACAGAGAAAACAGTAGGTCTGAGGGCTCAGCTCATGAAGGCAAAGTCAGAGTCCCTCTTCTGCCACTTCCAAAAAGCGTGTTATGCAAAGTGCCCCTTTGCTCCTACCCGTGCAAATATGGACAGATGTGCTGTTTGCTCAAAAATGGAGACGAAGCTGTATTTGATGGTCATGTCATTACAGCAGTTGCATCCTTAAAGGAAGCAGGCTTTTCAGCTGTGTGGCAGCAGTCAGGAGCAGTTAAACACCAGGATACACAGTCAAAATTGCTAGGAAGGTAAAGTTTTTGGGAGCCAAGTTCTCATCTAAGAGACCACTGTAGTCAAGAGCTACCCCAGCCAAGAAAAGGATCCTGCTGTATACAGCAAAATACCACCAAACAAAGGTGCAAATGGGTTCATCCAGCATGTACCATCATCCTGGTAAAGAAAACGTTTGATGTCTGGGCTGATGAGCAAAATGGAGTATCTGCAGTAACATGTTATTCAGCAGTGAGCTTTTAGATGAGTTTATTGCGTAGCAAGTGCAAACACCCATTATGGCTAATAAAACAGTGTTGATGTTATTTGCAGTTAGCAAACACAGGAAAGGAAAATTTTTAGACCACATCTGCTTCATAATGAGACAGGAGACACTGGAGATTTTCCTTCCATAAGAATGATTGCACCTTGCTTTTTTTGTCATTTGAAAACAACTGCTGTTGTGCTGAATTCTGAAAGAAGCTGCTCTCTGTTCCCAGTGAACCAGAATTTCCCTTGAAATCCACCTCGTCTGCCCAGCCTGGATTTCCTGCTGCTTCATCAGAGTGTCGTGGTGACAAATACCTGGGGTGGTACCTTCTCTAGCCCCACTGGAAGTCGTGGGAGCGGACGAAAACAGCCACAACTTGTTCCTGGGCAGGTTAGCTCTAGACACCCATCTTACATCTTGCAGGGGAGGACTTCCAGATCCTGCAACTGTGTTTCACTCCATCTGGAGATATGTCTCCTCCTCTGCTTACATTCTGCTCCCTGCTTTGGCAATGGAGCCCTAAGAGTTATCATTTGTTGGTTGAAATATGATGTCTAGTTTTCCTGGAGCCACTGGTCCTGCCCAGACTTTTTAAAATCTCCCTGACAGGGTACAGAGCAGTGGGAACTAAACTGCAGGTTCCGTATCAATCTAGTCTATCATCCTGTTTATACATTTGTATCACCATCACAGCTGCATCAAATCTTATTTCCTAAAAGGCATGTGTCATGTAAAAGCATGAAGATTTAACCTGTGAATGTACATGCTCCCAAAAAGCCACTTTAGTGTGAGGTCAAGATTAGTTAATGCTGTAACCAGAGCACTGCTGCAGATGTGCAAAGGAAATAAATTTTTCTCACAGGCCCTGTGGAAATGCATGCTCTGCCATACCAACACTGTTCACCTTCTTATTTCTGTTGCCTGGACAAGCTACGCTACCAAGCAGGTGAGCACAGAAAAGTTGAGAAGGGAAAACACGAGAGTGTAATTACAGGGGAGATGCTCAAAGCAGTAAAAAGCTAAACACTTGCATCCACGTGAACCAAGCCCTTCACCACCTGGTTGTGCAGAAGAGTCCAGAAGGCAGGGCTGCACAGCCAGCCACACAGCTGGCCCCAGATTGCACTCCTGTTAGCCCCAGGAGGGGACAAGGGGGTCTCGTTGCCCTGTGAGGCCGAGGCTGCTCTCCCCGGGGAGTCTGAACAGAACAAAGCTATGGCACATCAGTGTCCCCAACTGCATCCTGGAATGGCCACCGCCAGCAAGACCAGAGCAGAAACACCCCGCAGGAGCACTGCTCTGCTCAGTGTGACACCCCAAGCATGAACTGTGGCAAAGCCCAGCCCCAGCTGGTGTCTACAAAGCAGCACCTCTTGCAGAGAGGACCTGGCAGAGCAAGGCTCCTATCACGGAAGGACAGAAGCAATCTCTGAGTATTTTTTAAATAAGGACCTGGAGGAAACAAAGCACGGGATTCAGTAAGAATCCAGAACAGACAAGTCAAAGGAGCATATAAGATGAGTTAGGCTGCATCAGACTACACCATAGGGGTGAAGGATAATTAGAAGTGCACATATATGTGTGTATATATATATAGACACCATGTGAAAGTTCAATTTCTGCTGGTGGGAAGCCAGAAGATCAGCTTCCTGCATTCCACGCCAAGGTCTGCGCAGGCACGGATGAGAGCCATCCATCCCCCTTGCTTTACCAGCGAGCCAAACTACTTTAAAGGCAAAACTGAATCATTTGCTGGGATCCAAAATCAAACCCTCGAGACAAGGAAAAGATGCCATGATTTGCTTTTTGAGATACAAACTCCCGCCCAGCCTCACCTTGCAAAACCTGGGCTCCGTATGCACACGCGCGCGCATCCCGCAGCTTTAAAGCAGGACAGAGGCAGCGGTCAGCCCCAGCTGGGGGGCAGCCCCAGGGGAAGGGGGGCCACAGCCACATCTGCCACCCCTGCAGGGAAAGGGTGAGGTACAGCCCACAAAGGGGAACTTCACAACCATGTACTTTTAGCACAATTTCAATATTTAGTTAATCAAAAATCTCACCCTCCTGTCTTTAGAAGAGGCTGTGCAGCGCACCATGGAAAGGATGTTTTGGAAGCACACAAAGGCTGATGCTGAGAAGCACTTTTAGATTCAGCCTCAAAACAGTCTGCCTTCTAACACCCTCATTTTTAAGAGTAGGAAAATGCTGGATTGCTCCTTTTTCTCTCCTTCACAGGGTCAAAAGGGGGGGGGGTAAGGGAACAGTTTTTTCTGTGTGCAACGGACAAGTTTTCAGGCAGATTTTTTGCAAGTCTGCTTTTTATCGCTGTCATAAAAAACCCAATGG
The DNA here is from genome assembly GCA_013400615.1 of Syrrhaptes paradoxus. NCBI lineage: Eukaryota > Metazoa > Chordata > Aves > Pterocliformes > Pteroclidae > Syrrhaptes > Syrrhaptes paradoxus. The sequence goes on along the minus strand of VZTO01019071.1, from coordinate 43,293 downwards.
TAACCTCCCTCCTTTAGTTCACCCCTTTGGAGATAGATTTAAAGAACACAATGCCACTCTTCTTTCAAGTAAACTTCTTCCATCGCAGATGAGAGAGCAAAGAAGGGAGAAGCGCGCAGCCCATCTCTGCAAACAAAGTACAAACGAAGACAAGAGAACAAAACCAAATGACACACACCACCGAGAGCCACCTCACACCTGGGGCACAGCTGCGCTGCTCAGCCCTGCCCGGGGTGGGGGGGACAGGACAGGGGCCAGCCGGACACCCACGGGACGGGGTGTGAGGGGGAAGAGGGGGGCACGGCGTGCACACCCGCCGGCCTTGCACACCCGCGTGCACAGGAGTTGCACACACACTCACACACACAGAGAAGCGCTGCACGGCGGCCGGGAGCGCTGCAACAAACGCTTTGCACGCACACAAAGCACCGCACACGGAGGATGCGCTGCAAGCAAGCGAGCTCTTTGCGCACACACACACACAAGCACTTGCAAAGCCCCGGTGCAATGCACGCGCGCTTGCACACCCACTGGTGTGCACAGACACTCGTGCAACCCACACGCACTTGTACACCCCCGTGCAATGCACACCCACTCGTGCAATGCACACGCAGTTGCACCCCCGGTGCAATGCCCAGCGCTGCACACACACGCCCCTCACCCCCGTGCCCTGCCCCGCACACCCCCCCCCACCTTGCACCCCCGATCCCTCAGCCAGGACCCCCCCTCACTCCCCGTTCCCTCCCCGGGGCTCACCTCCCCTGCGCGGCGGCGGGGTGCCCGGCGGGGCCCGGCCATCAGCACCCCATGGCGGGGCGGCGGCGGCGGGGCTCCTCCGCGGCGCTTCAGCACCGTGCGGGACCCATGACCGAGGCGACGGCGGCAGCGGCCGGCGGGCTTCACGTCGCCATGGCGGGGGCCGGTGAGGGGCCGCGGCG